>JBBPBX010097635.1:0-12825 GCA_038048925.1 Garcialebias charrua
TTGATTTATTGTTTTATTACAATACTTTTATTTTAATTGCATTTTACTGAAGTTTATTGTTATCTGTACTTTACAGGTTGTCTAAAACAGGTCTGTCTTGTAAATCAGTCCTTATGACTCAATGAGATTAACCTGGATAAATAAAGGTTGAATGAATAAGTCCCAGCTCACTGTGGATGCAACATAAGTCAGAGTCAGAGTCAGAGTCAGAGAATTTTTATTGTTATTCGCACCACATGTGGCACATGTGGTGAAACGATATTATGTACACAGGGTCCCAGTTACATCCAACAATAAAATGTAAAAGAAGAACAGTAATAACATCTAGGATATGAACTAAGAAAAACATAAACTAAAAATATATTAGGTATTAATACAGTATAACATAAGAGAAAAACCCAAAAGTTAACAATCAAATTATTTTTACTGTCCGCATACAACATAAACAAAACTCAGTAGGGATGCACCGATAAATCGGCCGGCCGATCGATCGGCTCCGATTTCCTTAATTTGGGGAGATCGGTGATCGGCCGATCTTTAAATGAGAAGCCGATTTTATCTACCGATTTTATCTGCCTCAGCAAAGGTTGGAAAATCCTGAAAATTTAGGGTGCATTTTGACCTTTTAACACCTGAAAATCAGTATCGGCCAAAATCGGAATCGGCAGGTCAGACTTTCTAAAAATCGGTAATCGGTGATCGGCCAGAAAATTGAAATCGGTGCACCCCTAAAACTCAGCAATAACATCTGTTCCTCACACAAAGGAACTGCAAACAAAAATAATAACTTCATGTTTGAAAAATATGCTGATAACTTGAGAACGAAAGTGAAAATTCAGCACTGACAGCAGCAGGCTTTTAACTGTGACTGTATTTCTTGGTACCTGGAGCTTTGATGGAAGGTAATATTTCTGGTTTGTTTTTAAAGTCTCGGAACAACGAGTCAACTGCTTCAACAAATGCCTCTTTCATCATCTCTCCATCTTGAAAAGACTTCTTGTGCTTAACAATTATTAAAGTGACTCACCCGGAATGATGCTTCGCTGCTGTGGTCAGCTGTAAGAAAAATGACTGCTATCCAGATAACTGGGATTTTAGTTCCTCCCCATGTTCTTTCTCAGCTTGCTTTTCGGAAGGAAGTCAGTGCTATGAATATCGTCCAAAAATGTAGCTCAGGTGAAACACACTTTGTATATGACATTGTGAAAAAAAAGTCCTCCCCCGATTCTGTATGGAAATGCTAGGTTTTTTTCTTCTTACTTTGTACTTGGTCCATCTCCCCAACTCATTTTACACATTTTCTTGAGTTTAGATTAGAAGAAATAAACTGGACACTATTACGAGTCAGCTCGTTTGTTTTTAGCGTGATTGAATGCACATGCGTGGTGACCTACTGTATGTGTCAGAAAAGATCTGGGGCCTCATGTACAAAGACTTGCGTGGATTTCCCACTGAAAAGTGACGTACGGTCAAATCCAGAAAAGTGTGCACGCACAAAAAAATCCAGATGTATCAAACTGTGCGTACACCGGAATCCACGCACATTCCTTTTGTACATCACAATTAACGTGGAACTGAGCGCACGTGAGACACCTCCCCTGACACGCCTTCATTTACATATGTTAAACAGATGCAAATTACTTCCTGCATGTGTGAAGGACATGTTTGTTTGATCCCTGCGCGATCAGAAATGATTTCTAGATTCAGGAAAATAATGAATTTAATATAATATGAGTGAGGAAAATAATCCTAAGTAAGAATAGTAATAAAATGTGTTCATCACGCAAAGAACGAGTGATTGTGTGTCGGTATTTGTGTGTGCGCTCACCCTGCTTTGGTGCGCACCCGGCACATCCATTCATTCTGAGTGAAAATATTAACTTTGCGCACGAGTTTATTACCATAATTACTGTAAACACAGAGGAACTTAGATGTTTGGTTGAACATAGATCTTTGTTTATTTAATAGATGATATGAAGAAACGAGTCTGTGCGTCTCAGTGGAGAGTCTTCATGACATGACGTGATGTTGGAGTCTCCAAACGCTGCGCGCACCGCAGCCCTGTGCGCAATCTGTTTGTCTGTGAAGCTTTTACTCTCCTACAAGTTATATATGGTGTACTTTCACGTGTCATTTAGGAGAAATCTACAATAAACGCTGATTATGAATCACCTCCAGCTGCCGCACCGGTGAGGGTGCGCGCGCGCTCCAAAGCGCGACCACTCAGCCTTTGGAATCATATAGATGAGACATTCCATTGATCAGGCTTTGTGTGGACTGGACAGCCCTGATCGGCCTGCAGCTCCCTCTGGAAAGCTCAGGAACAGTTTGATCGCTGCTTCAGCACGCGTTGTGCACGGTTCCTGTGTTGCTCCAGAGCGCAGCAGTGCCAAACTGAAAAATGATTGTTTCTGAAAACTGCTGATAAGCCATATCCTAGATCAGAAGATTATATCTGTTTATAAATAAATGCTCTGCGTGTTACACTATTATATCCTCCAGTAAGGCTGAATGAATCCGTTCCTGTTGAATTTATTTTTGGCACAACTTTGCGCGTCCTTTATTTACTGCGTCATGTGGATATTTGTTAATCGTGTGTTTGGTGGGAATATTAATCATTTTCACATCATGAACAGTTAATAATAATAATAATAATAATAATAATAATAATAATAATAATAATAATAATAATAATAATAATAATGAATACAATTTATAACGCACTTTTCATTAATGAAAATCTCAAAGTGCTACAAGGTGCAACATAATTGAATGTCAATAAAACAAATAATAAGACAATTAAAATCAACAACAGTATCAGCTAAGATCAAAAGTAGAATCATGGGAGGTAGAGTGCTCGGTTGAAAAGAAAGGTCTTCAAGCCGCTCTTAAAGTCAACCACAGACTGTGGGGCTTCAGTTTCTCGGAAGCACCTGTAAGTGTCGCCAAAGGAACAATAACCACAGAAACGTGCGTACGCCAGCAGGGGAGCTGGCGTGGAAATGTACTTGGATGCGCAGATATTCACGTTCATTTCATTTTTGTTACATACGGGGTTTTGCGTGGAAAGTGACGTGCGCAATGTTTTTGTGCGCACGCACGGTTGATACATGAGGCCCCTGGTCTCTGATTGGCTGCCCTGAATGTCAATCATGGGTGCCGTTATTTGTGCATGCATGGTGACCTATGTGTCAGAAAAGGTTGGTCTTCGATTGGCTAACCAGTATGTCAATCAAGTGACGATTTGCATAGTGAAGATGGATTGCTAGGCTGGCGTCTATTTAAAAAAAAAAAAGAAAGAAAAAAAAAGTCTGTCATCTATTTCGCTGTGCAATCTATCGATATTGCCTTTGCAATCAACCAGTAGATTATAATCAATATATTGGGCAAACCTGGTGTAGATGCTACACCAGTTTGCCAATTTATCTTGCTTTCCATTACACCACCACTCATGGGAGTGGCTACCAACCTTTTTACTGTTTGCATATCATAACCTCAAACTTGAAGGTGATAATCTTTTATCCACTGCTTCATTTGGTTGCATACCACTCCAGTGTCTGCTGGGGATCCCCACTTGATGAAGCCCACAGGACCACACCATCTGCAACAAGCAGCAGTGCAATAATGCTCCCCACTCATTACATCTTGCATACTGTTTACATAGATAAACTGCTACCCTCTCAAGAGTGGGTAACCCGGATGTTCATACAAACAACATGTCTTTAAGGCAGAGGTCGAGTTGTATTATTTTAACCTAAAATTATGTTTCCAGTGCAATGTTGGATACATCTGACTTCAGGAAATACACAAATATTTAGTTGAAATGTTGGCTAGAGTGCTGAGCTCTTCCATGACTGGAAAGAGGGACGACTTGTTGAAAAGGTTGGCATGCTTGTACCAGTGTCTTCTCTCTTGAGTGAATGTGTGTGTGTAGTTTTATATGCTTTTATTGCTAGAGCCACAGCTTTTACATAATATAAAGAAATTTAGACAGTGATGGCCTGTCTGTTGGAGTCTGTTGAAGTTTGTCGGAGTCAGTCTCCCCACTATCACAGACATCTACACCTCCAGATGCAGGAAGAGGGCCACCTGCATCATGAAAGACCCCACTCACCCAGCACACACACTTTTTGCCCCACTCCCCTCAGGACAGAGGTTGAGGAGCATTAAGTGTAGAACCACTAGACTGAGGAACAGCTTCTACCCTGAGGCTGTTAGACTCATGAACAAATAACCAGAATAATCACTGCAAAATATCACATCATGATGATGCTGATCTGTTTCATGTTGCTGTTTTTCATTCATGCCCATCTGCTCATACAGACTCAAGTTTGTGCTGCTGTTTGGAGTGATTTTTTTCTATGATATTAGTGCTTAGTGTATTGTTAGCTGATGTTTTTCTTAGTTCATATCTTAGATGTTATTACTGTTCTTCTCTTACATTTTATTGTTGGATGTAACTGGGGCCCTGTGTACATAATCTTGTTTCATCACATGTACCACATGTGGTGCAAATGACAATAAAGATTCTCTGACTCTGTCCATAATGCCGGGTTCCCACCAAACGCATTTCAGGCGGCCGACGCTGCCACTTTACATGCAAAGTCTATGTGGAGGAGCGGCGCCTCGCGGCGAAGCGTGACGCGGCACGTTTTGAGCATTTCAAGCAGCGCGGTAGCGCGCAACAGTTCTTTTCCACGCACGCGCACGTCCAAAGCAGCCGAGGCGTCGAGCAGCCAAAGTTCAAATATTTGAACTTTGGCTGCTCGACGCGTCGCAGCAACCAATCGGGAGAGCCTCTGCTATGTGATGACGCAACAACGACGGGACTTTTTTTGGACTTTTTAAACTTACCCCAACGAGCCTCCATGAAGAAACCAGCCTCCGGTAAGAAACTTGGCATTTTTACAGTTGCCGCTGTCCGCTCGAGCGTACGATCACCCCAAACATAAAAAAAGTTTTAATCTCAACAAAGACTTTCGGAGCTGCAGTTCGGCTCGTAGAAAACCCACTCAAGTAGTAACGAGGCTCACGTACAGCTGAAAACAAAACAAACCCGACCGGAAAAGGAGCCAGACGCTGCTCCCACTGCGCATCTGTAGACGCGTTCGGTGTGAACAGACATCTGGTGACAAACAGCAAACACGGTGCGTTGGGAGCGTTTCCCGGCATAACAGTGGCTGAGGTCACCAAGGTAGTTAAAAAGCTATTCGGCGGCAGACCTCCGGGGGTGGATGGGATTCACCCTGATTTCCTTAAGGCTCTGAATGTTGTGGGGCTTTCTTGGTTGACATGCTTTTGCAACATTGTGTGGACATCGGAGCAGTGCCAATGGATTGGCAGACAGGGGTGGTGGTTCCCCTCTTCAAAAAGGGGGGTCAGAGGATGTGCTCCAATTATAGGCGCCTCACTCTCCTTAGCCTCCCTGGTAAGGTCTATTCAGGGGTACTGGAGAAGTGAGTTTGATCGTTGGTCTGACCTCAGATCCAGGAGAAACAATGCAGGTTCTGTCCTGGCCATGGAACACTGGACCAGCTCTTTACCCTCACTAGGGTCCTTGAGGGGTCATGGGAGCTTGCCCATCCAGTCTACATGTGTTTTGTGGACTTGGAGAAGGCATTTTGCTGTGTTTCTTGGGGTAGACTGTGGGGGTGCTCCATGAGTATGGGATTGGAGGCCCATTGTTACATTCTGTTTGATCCCTGTTTGATCCCTAAATCCCTAAAGCGTTGCAAGAGTTTGGTTCGCATTGCCATTAATAAGTTGGACCCTTTCAGAGTTGGAGTCTGGCAAGGCTGCCCTTTGTCACCTACTGTATTATGTTCATAACTTTTATGGACAGCATTTCTTGGTGCAGCCAGGGGGCGGAGGGATTCCAGTTTGGTAGCCTCAGGATTCCATTTCTGCTCTTTTCAGATGACGTGGTCCTGTTGGTGTGGTTTGCAGCCAAATGTGAAGTGGCTGGGATGAGAATCAGCACCTCCAAATCTGAGACCATGGTCCTCAACTGGAAAATGGTGGATTGTTCTCTTCAGGTCGAATGTAAGGTTCTGCCTCTAGTGGAGGAGTTCAAGTGTCTTGGGGTCTTGTTCACGAGTGAGGGAAGAACGGAACATGAGATTGACAGACAGATTGGTGCAGCATCTACAGTTTTGTGGACTCTGTACCAGTCCATCGTGGTGAAGAAGGAGCTGAGCTGTAAG
Organism: Garcialebias charrua; assembly: GCA_038048925.1. Classification (NCBI taxonomy): domain Eukaryota; kingdom Metazoa; phylum Chordata; class Actinopteri; order Cyprinodontiformes; family Rivulidae; genus Garcialebias; species Garcialebias charrua. Next base: position 6,204 of record JBBPBX010097635.1, read on the forward strand.
GCAAAGCTCTCTGTTTATTGATCGGTCTACAGTCCTACCTTCACCTATAATCACAAGCTCTGGATGAAAGAATGAGATCTCAGATAGGTGGTTGAAATGTTTCCTCTGTAGGGTAGTTGGACTCTCCCTTAGAGATACCGGTAGGTTGAGAAGTTCAGTTATCCAGGAGAGACTCAGAGTAGAAAAACTGCTCCTCCATATCGAAATTATATAGTTGAGGTGGCTCAGGCATCTGGTAAGGATGGTCCCTGGGCTTCTCCTAGGGAGGTGCTTCTGGCATGTCTGATGAACCCCAAACAAACCAATGAGAGCACGTTGCACACCAAAAATACGAGAAGGGGCGACCCGACGCATCAAGTATGTGACGCGGAGGGACGGTGACCCTTATCATCAGTGTATGACGAGAAGGGAATGAGGACATGTTGCACTGAAAGGAGACCCCAAGGAAGACCCAACACAGGCGGGAAGAACTGTGTCTCTCGGTTGGCCTGGGAACACCTTGGAATCCTCCCCAAAGAACAGGAAGTGGTGGCTGTGGAAAGAGGTGTCTCGGCCTCCCTGCTCAAGCTACTGCCCCCACGACCCGACTTCGGAACAAGCGGAAGATGATGGCTGGATAGATAGATGGACAACGATATATCTCTTCAGCATGCACAGCTGCATGTTAAGCTAACAGAAATGCATGTGAGACTGCAGCATCATGGTTGCCACAGAAGCAAAGCTACCAGTACAGCAAAAATAAACAAATAAATATATATATAAAATGAATAATTATAAAAGGTTTACTGTACTTGTTTATGATGGAAAGTGTATGGATAGGTTTAGGGTGGCCCTGTGTTGACCCCTTTACCTTTGATGTAATGCTTGGAGCAGATGTAAGTTTACCGTTTCCCAGCTAAATTGGCTCATCCAATTACTTAAATCCAATAGTTACACTTATCTGGCTGCATACTCAGGTTGAAAATACGGATGAAAAATACCTCTTCCACATTAGGATGATGGTCATATCATGAATTACTGTCACAAATACCACAGACAATGTTTTGTGATCCTCCTGGTGGAATGGGGTCATTTTCCGAAAAATTGTCAGCTAAAATATGGTTGACAGATTCACTGTGATATTTTGTAGATAGCTTTACATCTACTATACATTTTGTACGAGTATTGCTGTTGTGCACTTGTTCATGTGACTAGTCTTCTATAAAAAGCATGAGTGGATAACACTACAAAGTCTCACAAACTGGAGACCCTCTGCCTCTTGGTTGCATCTAGAAATTTAGTCTACTAAAAGTTTGGAACAGGACTGGTGACAAAGGGCAACCTAGGCAGAGTTGAGCACAACTGGAAATGAGAGTGACTTTTACCAGCAATCCAAACCAAGCACTAATTTCAGTTGTACAGAGGCCAAATGGTGGATTAGAGGTCTGAAACGAAAAATTCTTGAACCTTTCCTATAGGATGGCACAAGGGACATGGTCATGCAAACATTAGATGGGCAAAAAAGAGCCATTCAATATTTTTAAAGAAAAAGTTAGTCCTGTATTCTACAAGCAGAAAACTGTATTGTTCCTCCTAACATAATTTTAGTTAATGTTTGACCCCCAATTGGCAGACTGAGGAAGAAGCAGAGACAGAGTTACAAAAGTAAATGTCTTAATTTACAGGCACAGTTCTTTACTGAAAAGGAAAATGGGACAATGATAAGTATTTGGCGAAGTCTTGAATAATCATTCAAAGGAGAAGTAAGGAAGTCTTACTGAAAATGTTTTTTCTTGTAGATGGCGTACGAGAAGAGGGTTTAGAGGTTCTGGTTTCCAGGAGGTTCTTGGTTTAGAGAGAGGTGAGTACCATTGGAGAGAGGATTAGGTTTAAAGGACATGACCCACCATGTTTTCAAATTGCATCGCCATTAATATTTAGTAGTTAATTAAATAATAAAACAGGAGCGTTTATTTATATTTTAGAGAAATAATGATAAATGTGTTATTTCATGATTTATAGCAGATTTTAGCAACAGCTCCGGGAAAAATCTGCCCCTCTCCATATATGGGCATTGACGTCACTGAAGTATCCGCCTTGAATGCATGCAGAGTTATAACAAGCATGCATCAACGTAGCTTCATTATTTCTGACCAGAGTCACGAATACAACTAATAAAAACGATGTGTTGCCTAGTTCTAACCCTTTAACCACAGCGGTGTTATATAATATCTTATTAAAAAGTTCTAAAAAATAAATAAAAACATGGAGCGCTGGTCCTGAACCCACAACTGCACCAGGAAATATTTAGAGATCGCGCATCCACGTAGGACACTAGTTTAATTTGCTCGCTCGCGACAAATTCATGCATTTCCTCATGAAGCCGGCTCGGCTTTTTATTCTCTCCCCGTGAGCTGTCAATCAATTCAGTGACAGGTCGGGAGTAGAGAAAAAGGCGAGCCGACAGCTTTAACCGCAGCGGTGTTATATCTTATTAAAAAGTTCTAAAAAATAAATAAAAAGCTGGTCCTGAACCCACAACTGCACCAGGAAATATTTAGAGACCGCGCATCCACGTAGGAAACTAGTTTAATGGCAGTTTTAACTCTCACTCTCATAAACCTCCATCGCGAACTCACTCCTGCCTTCTGAGTGGAGCCTGTATTTACGTCACTCCGGACTTCGGCTATCTTCGGCGGGGTTTCCGGATGTTTCCGGGACTCCGTTGTTTTTTTGTTTTTTGTTTTTTACACTCGCCTGGCCAAAATGCAAAAATGAAAATAGACATCATATTCTACTACAGTAATTGTCCAATATGGTGAATTGTTACTGTCACGGTGGGTGTTGTCCTTTAAGTTGAGGTTGAAGGCTGGTCTTCAGGCTGAAGGCTTTGGATAGTAATTGGGACACAATCAGGATGGGTTGAGGTCTCAAGGAGCAAGGAGGCCTTGGAAGGCTAGAAGAGTCCAGGACTTGGAAGTCGCTGAAGAAGATTGTTAAGGGATGCGAGTTGTTCGCAGCGCTTCTGGCGTCCCAGGGATGGAAAATAAGCAGGATGCTCGGTTCTTTCTTTAGGCAGAACACGCCATATTTATTCACACGAAGACCACGTCTCGTACACACTAACAACAGAAGGAAAAGGTGGGGAAAGTCCCTCACGGAGCAAACCGGAAATAGAATTCCTGCTCTTCACAATAAGAGCATAAGAGCGTAAATTAACATAGCTCAACACCCCCACTCGCTCTTATGTCCCTGGCTCATAAAAATACAAACACAAATTAACCTTTTCACCTTAATATATGTACAACAAAGAAAAATAAACAAGACCTTCTGTCTTCACATGCCAAACAAGTTCGGTTTGAACATCTTCAACTTGAATTTAGTTGCAGGCTTTGTAAATACGTCAGCAACCATTTTTTCAGTTTGACAATATTCCAAAGATATTTCTCCTTTGTTGACTATTTCCCTTATGAAATGATACTTTATATCAATATGTTTGCATCTCTGCCTTTTGACTGGATTTTTAGCGAGTGCTATGGCAGCTTGGTTATCTTCAAAAACCTTTGTTTTACCATATTGGTAGTTGTCCATGTTTTTCAGCAGCTGTTCTAAATAAACACACTCTTGCATAGCTGCTGCTAAGGACATGTACTCTGCTTCGCATGTCGATAATGCAACAGTTTGTTGTTTTCTCGTCTTCCAGGAGATTATTGAACTGTTTTCACTTAAGCTGCAGCAATATCCTGTTGTGCTGCGCCTGTCTGATGAATCTGATGCCCAATCTGCATCACAATACACTTTTAATCCTAATTTTTCTGTCTTGCTTTGCCTAAAACATAGTTTTTGTTCCAAAGTACCTTTAAGGTATCTGAACACATGTTTTACAGCTGTCCAATGTTCTTCAGTTGGTTCAGAAAAATGTTGAGACAATTTGCTTGTTATAAAGCTTAAAGGGGACCACACATGCAAAATTCACTTTTTAATGTTTTTTTACTAAACTTTGGGTATTTACTTCATAAAAAAACAGTCCTTGTGCCAAAAAAATGCACCCAGTGGTTTATTTACTCTAAGTAGATTTATTTATTTTTGATAAATACACCAGGATTCACACTTCCTGCATTTATTGACGTCACAAGCCGCCAGCCAATCAGATCAAACCTGAGTCCAGCCCCTCACCTAGCAACCCCTGGTTAGGCTCAACCCACTTCTGTATTAAACACATGACTGTTGTTTTTCATGATTTCATCTCATCTTTTGTTTATATGTTCTTAATTTCATGTGTACAGCACTTTGTTGCAGCTGTGTTTTTTTAAATGGCTTTATAAATAAAGTATAATTGTTATTTTTATGTTTTAGTTCAATTTTTAGTGTATTTGCGATCGCTGCCAACGCGCAGCCGGCAAAAATTAAACGAGCGGACCACAGGCGGAAGGACCGGGTTCGACGGGACCCTCTTCCGGCGCGATGGAGCGGAGCTTCAACTGTACAGCCTTGCAGCAGCCTCGCAGCAGGCTCGCAGCAAGAGGACCTTCTCCTTACAGATTAATTTACGGGAGACACTTGGTGAACTTTGTGTTGTCTTCACTGGAACAGCGATAACTCCCAAAATCTCATCGCGTGCAACGAGCGGAGCTGGCGAAAACCGGAAGAGGAACAAGCTAACATTAGCTTCGGATTCGGGTGGTCTAATGCTAAAAGGAGCAGCAAACTGCGGCGCGCTCAGACGGGTTTCGGTAAGTTATCTTAAGCTAACACTAACAGTAAGTCAAATGAGTAATAAAAAAAGAGCTAATTTTAAAACAACAACACATTACAGATACTGGCTGTTACAGAGGGCGTGAACAGATCGTTGAAGGGCGTGGACTTCAAGAAACCGGTCGTTCAAAACGAAAGTTAAAAATGGCAGAATTAAAAAGGGTATAATTGATTATCTAATAATTATTTTGTGCATTAAATTGAAGGAATAGGGTCTGGATATCCCACAGAAATACCATAAAAATTTAAAAAATACATCTGAGGTCCCCTTTAAATCAGGTCTGGTGCATGTAGACAGGTAAATCAAACTTCCTACTGCTTCTCTGTACATTCTTGGCTCCTTCATTTTTTCAGCATCCTCTGTGAAATCAAGTTTTGATTCACAAGGTGTCTCTCTAGCCTTGCAGTCTTGCATTTCGAACTTTTCAAGTAATTTTTTCACATATCTCTCCTGTGACATTTTGACTTCTCCATCTGTTTGCTCAAAATCTATTCCTAAGAAATATTTCAGCTTTCCTAGGTCTTTCATTTTAAATCTTCTAGTAAGCATGTCTTTGACCTTGTTCAGCACATTTTCATCACTAGCTGCTATTATTAGGTCATCTACCCATATTATTAAGATTACTTTTTCATTTTGTCTTTCCCAAGTGTATACACAGTTATCAGCTGGATTCTGTTCAAAACCATTTTCTGTCAAATATTCGTGTAACATAGCATTCCAATTTCTACCAGATTGCTTTAGTCCATATAATGATTTTTGTAACATCAGTACCAGTCTGTCATTACCCTTGATCTTTTTCTCATAGCCTTCTGGCTGTTCCATGTAGATCTCTTTGTCTATTGGTGCGTGAAGGTAGGCTGTTTTCACGTCCATTTGATGAAGGATGAGGTTCTCCTGAGCAGCCTTTTGCATAAGAACTCTCACGCTTGTCATTTCAGCTGTGGGTGAGAATGTCTCCTCATAGTCAATTCCTTGTTTTTGACTATATCCTTTGGCCACAAATCTCGCTTTGAATTTGTCTGCTCCATCACTGTCTGTTTTGAGTGCGTAGACCCATTTTCCCCCCACTGTCTGTTTACCTGGTGGCAGGTGTGTGACTCTGAATGTCTCATTCTCCTCTATTGATTTCATTTCTTCATCCATAGCTTTCTTCCACAGTTTAGCCTTGGGTGATGTCATGGCTTCCTGGTATGTTGAAGGAATGTCACATACTGCTTTGTAACAAGAGTCTATGCATATTTGCAGTTTGTCCTCTGCATCATCTGTTTCAAAGTCCTCTAAGTATGTTGGTTTCTTCTTTGTTCTTGAAGGATTCCTTCTCACTGTAGTTTTGGTGTTCTCATCTACTTGTGTGCTTTCACTCTTTTCTTGTGAAATGTCCACCTCAGTATGTATTTCAATACCAACATCATTTTCAACACCATTTTTAACATCATTTTCAACATCATTTTTATCGCCATTTTGGATGTTTACGTTAGAGTCATAGTACTCTATCTGAATTTCTGAAGTTTGAGTTTGTTTCTCATGAGCTGTTTTGACTTGGAATTTTACCAATCTGTATTTTGCAACTTTCTCAGTTTCTGGATAATAGACCAGATAAGCTGGGCTGTTTTTATCGTATCCAACAAAAATACCTTGCTCACATCTAGGATCTAATTTTCCTTTGTCCTGCTTGTAAGGAAAACATGTTGACCCAAACTTTTGTAGTTTTGACACATTAGGTGGGTTACCTGTGAGTAGTTCATATGGAGTTTTCTTTGTGCTTCTGCTGTAGCACCTGTTCCTGACGTAGGCGGCAGTCTGTACTGCATAGTTCCATAGTTTTACAGGTAAGTTGCTTTCAATCAACATACATCTACTCATGTCAAAAAGAGTTCTCCATCCTCT
>JBBPBX010097636.1:0-12824 GCA_038048925.1 Garcialebias charrua
ACTGCTGGAACATTGTCAAGAGACTGGTGAATTTCCAGTGGCTGAAATCATGGACATCTATGTGGCCCCGGAGGGAGTGGTGGCAGGTGTGAAATTGCCCGCACCGTTACTGCAACTGTATATGCTTGGCGATGTATCAGCTCCACATGTGTCATTGATGGTTGTGTCTGGTGCTGATGCGAAGAATTTAGGTCCTGTGATGAGACGCTGTCTTGTTGTAAGGGAATGGGTGCCTAAAAAAAATCCACACTTACACTATTCTCCAGAAACTGATACTTACAGGATCACACACAGATCATTCACATTATTGTTACCTGAGAAACATTTTCTGCCTAGATCACATGGCAGAGCAAACACAGACCATGTTGATACGGACAAACTGTTAGCCAGTTTGCCTGATACACTTTGGGCCAGAAGTTCTATGGATGTGGGCCTGCTAAATGTCAAACCTGTCTCGATAATTCTGAAGCCGGGCACAATTCCGATCTATAAACATCAATATCGACTCCGACAGGAGCAGATTGACGGTATTGAGCAAACTATTAAGGGTTTGCTGGAAGCTGGTGTGTTGCAACCTACAGTTTCGAGCTGGAACACGCCTCTACACCCGGTACCAAAAGCTGATAAATCTCATTACCGTTTAGTCCATGATTTGAGGCCTATAAATAAGGTTGTTGTTCCATCTAATTATGGAACTCCGAATCCTTATGTCATGATGAATGCTATTCAGCCTGAACACAAGTTTTTTACTTGTATTGACCTGGCGAATGCGTTCTTTTGTGTGCCTCTGGACGCTGGATCAAGGGATCTGTTTGCATTTACCTTTAAGGGGAAACAATACACGTACAGTAGATTACCTCAGGGGTTCGTGGATTCACCCTCTTTGTTCAATCATGTGTTAAAGCAAGTCCTTACTGATTTGCCTTTGCCACCAGGAGTGGTCTTAATCCAATACGTCAATGATATTCTGATAGCAGCTCCATCTTCAGAAGCTATTATGCAGGCATCTGAAGCTATGCTTCGACATCTAGCTCAGTGTGGTTTTAAAGTGTCAAAACACAAATTGCAGGTGGACCGTTCAAAAGTTCAGTTCTTGGGTAGGCTCATCTCTGGCTCTGGCCTGCAACTGACGGCATCTCAGAAAAGCTCCATTTTAAATCATTCTAAACCAGCAAATGTTAGGATGATGTTAAAATTTTTGGGGTTGATCAATTACAGTAAGGACTTCATTCCTGATTTCAGCTGTAATGTGGCTCCTCTGAGAAGCCTCATTTAGGCTGTAGGTTATAAAAATTATGTGTCCCCACTGCAGTGGACGGAGGAAGCTGACAGAGCATTTGTTGAGATTAAACAAGCTTTGTTTGATGTGTGCTCTCTGCAATGTCCAGATTACTCCTTGCCATTTCACTTGGATGTGGATGAAAAAGACGGATTTGTGAATGCCGTCTTGTTTCAAAGAGGGGAAGCTGACTTTGAGAGGCACGTTTTGATGTATTATAGTTCAAAATTAGATCAAATTGAAGTTGGCCGCCCTACCTGTGTGAGACATGTAGTGGCCATTGGAAAGTCTGTTTTAAAGACATCACATATAACTATGGGGAATGAGGTTTTTGTTCACACAATTCATGACGTAAAATCTTTTTTGGACTCATAAACATTCACATTTTCAAATCAAAGAACAGAAAACCTCAGAAGATTATTATATAATTCACATATACATTTTACAAGCCAGGGAACAAATATGGCTGCGCAGATGGACACCACACAAGATCATAACTGCATTAGTGACACCGCAGAGGAAATGAAATTACATGAAAACCTTTCTAAAGATCCTTTAGACCAGCCAGACATGACACTGTTCTGTGATGGGCATAGTCATAGAAATGAAACAGGCGCATTGGTCACTGCGTTCGCTGTGGTGGAAAGAAGAGATGCAGGTTTTGTTGAACTCAAGGCAGAAGTGATGAACCAGCCAGCTTCCGCACAGCTAGCCGAGCTAAAAGCTCTAAAGAAGCTTGTAATTTTGCAACAGGGAAAAATGTGAATATTTACACCGACTCAGCGTATGTTTTTCAGGCAGTATATGTTGACCTCTGTCACTGGAGGAGAAAGGGATTTGTCACCTCATCTGAAGAACCAGTCAGACATTTTAAACAATTACTGGAATTGTATTATGCATTGCAGTGGCCTAGACAAGTGGCAGTAATTAAATGCAAGGCCCATCAGAAGAGTAGCAATTTCATTGCTCAGGGAAATCATGAAGCAGATCAAGCTGTTAAAAAAGCTGCAGGCTATATTTTAAGGACACAGATGGTCCGGGGATATGAGAAAAAGAGTTCTGAAGACTATTTTGAAAAGGAATTTACTCTAGAGTATATCAGAGAGTTACAAAATGTGGCCGTTCCGCACGAGAAGCAGGTATGGTTAGACCATGGAGCTAAAAAGGATAGTGGACAAATCTGGAGAAATCATGAGGGTAAAATTGTAGCTCCAGCTGGGTTGTTCAACCTGTTATGCCAAGAAGCACACAGCAGGGGGCACTGTGGTACTTTAAAACTGATTGACTTGATCTCACAGAATTGGTGGAACCCATATGCCTCTTCTATTGCAAAATATTTTGTACAGACGTGTGAAATATGTTCCCACCATAATCCAAAAATGGCACTTAAAACTGGACTTGGTGGTTTTCCAATGCCTCAGGCAAAGTGGAAAGAGATTGTGATAGATTTTACTGACATGGGTGTTGAAAATAGAGTGGATGGAAAGAGATATTTACTCGTTTGCGTAGATCAATTTAGTAGGTGGGTGGAAGCCTTTCCAACTAAAACTGAAAAGGCAAAAGAAGTAATAAAGTGGTTGACAAAGGAGTTGATCCCCAGATTTGGAGTTCCTTCAGTGATCAGATCAGATAATGGTTCCCATTTTGCAAATGAGGAAATGAGAGAAGTTGAGAAAATGTTTGGCATTCGACACAAGTTTGGAGCGGTCTATCATCCAGCGTCACAAGGAATTGTAGAACGTGCTAATCGCACTCTTAAAGAAGGGTTGGCAAAGGTTTGTGCAGACAAAAAATTGAAATGGCCTGACGCCCTACCTACAGTGCTGTTCAACTTAAGGTCAACTTCAAACACTACTCTGAATGAAAGCCCTCATGAGATACTTACAAGAAGGAAAATGCCATGCCCTTTCACCCATCAGTTGCCGTCAGAAAGTACTATGTTACAATTACAACATTATGATATATCAGAGTACTTGAAGAGGCTTAATAATACTGTAATGAGCATTTCTCAACAGATTCAATTGATCCACACTGCAGAGGGAGAACAACACGTGCCCAAGTGGATACAGGTGACTGGATTCTAAGAAAGGTAGCCCGTTTTAACTGGTCGCAGCCTAAATGGGAGGGCCCTTATAAGGTGGCTGCCGTCACTTCTCACTGTGTTAAAATTTAGTTGACTGAGGAAAAGCTCAGTAACTGGATTCATAAGACACACTGTGTTAAAAGCTCTGACCCTTCTCTACGCACTCTGCAGCAGGTACGAAAGGACTTGGCTAAGCTGAGCACATCTGAAGAGCTGAGCACATCCGAAGGGCTGAGCGCATCTGGAGAACTGGGTGCATCTAAGGAACTGTGTGAGCCATCTGTACAGAGTGACAATGCAGCTCCACCTTCAACTGAGAGCTTAGATCAACCAGTTCCATGGCCCCGATACAACTTGAGGAAAAAATCAAAACAAACTTAAAATAACATTACATAAAAGGAGACATTGTTTGTTGTACATAATTGTTGTAGGAAGAATGAATTATCTAGCGGTTAGGTTAAGTGTGATAACCACTTTGGGAATTATTTTGATTACAGGACTCACTCTGTGGGTTGCATCGAAAGCTAGGACAGGCTCCCCTGAAGTTGTTCACGACAATGTCAACAGATCTTGTGATGAGGACCCTAACTTCTTGCTCAGAAGAGGGGAAGATGGAACAGAGGTTGCAGATGTTCAGATTCAGGTACACCCAGACTCTGACATTAGCAGATCAAAGAGATCCATGATAGTTAATTTCCTACAGTTTAACTTCACAGTTGGGGTGACTGCATCTGTTAAATTTGACCTTTGCTCTGTGATGTACTGTGGTGCGAGGCAGGAGTCATTTATTTGGGCAGTGAAGTATATTTGTGTGACTTATGGGCATGACATGAATTGCGGGGACTGGAATAATGTGTTGTGTAATTCAGGGCCTGCTGATTGGGGTTACAGACCAGAAAAAGCGAGAAGAGGGAAGTATCCGTTACAGGAACGCTTGTCAATCATACAAGATCATACTAAAAGCACCAGGGGCCTCATGTATCAACCATGCGTGCGCACAAAAACATTGCGCACGTCACTTTCCACGCAAAACCCCGTATGTATCAAAACTGAACTGAACGTGAATATATGCGCATCCAGGTACATATCCACGCAAGCTCCCGAGCAGGCGTACGCACGTTTCTGTGGTTCTTGTTCCTTTGGCGACACTTACAGGTGTTTCAGAGAAACTGAAGCCCCACAGTCTGTGGTTGACTTTAAGAGCGGCTTGAAGACCTTTCTTTTCAACCGAGCATACTTTACTCCTCATGATTCTACTTTTGATCTTAGCTGATACTGTTGTTGATTTTAATTGTTTTATTATTTGTCTTATTGACATTCAAATATGTTGCACCTTGTAGCACTTTGAGATTTCCATTAATGAAAAGTGCGTTATAAATTGAATTCATAATTATTATTATTATTATTATTATTATTAACTGTTCATGATGTGAAAATGATTAATATTCCCTCCAAACACACGATTAACAAGTATTACATCCACATGACGCAGTGAAATAAAGCACGCGCAAAGTTGTGCCAAAAATAAATTTAACAGGAACGGATTCATTCAGCCTTACTGGAGGTTATAATAAATAGTGTAACACGCAGAGCATTTATTTAGAAACAGATATAATTTTCCGATCTAGGATATGGCTTATCAGCCGTTTTCAGAAATAATAATTTTTCAGTTTGGCACTGCTGCGCTCTGGGGAGCCGTGCATCACGCGTGCATACAGAAGCAGCGGTCAAACTGTTCCACAGAGGGAGCTGCAGGTCGATCGGGACTGTGCAGTCCAGTCCACACAAAGCCGGATCATGTCCAATAGAATGGTCTCATCCATATGATTCCAAAGGCTGAGTGGTCGCGCTTTGGAGCGCGCGCGCACCCTCACCGGTGTCGACACGGCAGCTGGAGGTGTTTCATTATCTGCGTTTATTGTAGATTCCCCCAAAATGACACGTGAAAGTACACCTTATATAACTTGTAGGAGAGTAAAAGCTTCACAGACAGACTGCGCACAGGGCTGCGGAGGGAGCAGCGTCTGGAGACGCCAACATCACGTGATGTCATGAAATGTCTCCACCAAGACGCACAGACTCGTTTCTTCACATCATCTACATAAACAAAGATCTATGTTCTAGCAAACATCCAAGTAAGTTCCTCTGTGTTTACAGTAATTATGGTAATAAACTCGTGCGCAAAGTTAATATTTCCACACAGAATGAATGAATGAGCCGGTTCGCGCACCACAGCAGGGTGCGCATACCGACACACAATCACTCGTTCTTTGCATGATGAACACATTTTATTACTATTCTTACTTAGGATGTTTGTCCTCACTCATATTATATTAAATTCATTATATTCCCGAATCTAGAAATCATTTCTGATCGCGCAGGGATCAAACAAACATGTCCTTCACACATGCAGGAAGTAATTTGCATCTGTTTAACATATGTAAATGAAGGCGTGTCAGGGGAGGTGTCTCACGTGCGCTCAGTTCCACGTCAATTGTGATGTACAAAAGGAATGTGCGTGGATTCAGGTGTACGCACAGTTTGATAAATCTGGATCTTTTTGTGCGTAGACACTTTTCTGGATTTCACCGTACGTCACTTTTCAGTAGGAAATCCACGCAGGTTTTTGATACATGAGGCCCCAGGTGTCTAGCACAAAATACATGTAATTCTTTGATTTTGACTTTAAAGAATCCTCAGAGGCAGGATAGTGACACTTATATACTGGGAGTTCATGTTTCTGGCAAAGATCCAACGAGTCCGTTCAGGATAAATGTGGTTCAGAGGGAGGAAAGTCAGATTGAATCAGATCAAGAGGTGTCTTATATGACAGATGTGACATATGAAGAAAAGTTGGCTCTGGAGACAGGTTTCACACAGCAAAATTACTGGATAGAGTATGTTGAAAATGCAGCAGAACAAGTGAAGTATAAGGATTGCGTTGTTTGTGCGAAGGCCAGGCCAGCGTTATTAATGATGACATCACCTCTTTCAAATGATTCATGTTTTCACTGCATGTTGGAACTACATATGAAGGAAAATCCCTCTGATAGTTGCAAAGGTTTGGAGAAATATTTTCCCATGGCCCCCAGAGATACAATCCCACCTGTTTTCACTCCAGTGAGAAACTCTTACACTTGTCTGGTTAGGAAAATTCCGGGAGGTACATCTGTAGATGAAATGTCATCCATGCCCCACTGTCCTTTTCAGCTATTAAAATCTAAAATCTAAATACTAATAATGCTCATTGTGGTCAACAAAGGAAGACTGTGGAGATGATGGGGTCACCATGCAGTCTGAGGAAAGGCCTGAGAATGAGGGAGTGGAGGATGAGGAGGAGAGTGTAAGTGCATGATAGATGAAATTATATACATTCTCAATCTTAATAATGATTTAATAATCACTTTTTACTGATAATACTGATGAACCTGTTGTTTGTTTAGGAACCACTTCCCTGAAGTCTGTTCAGAAAGTTAATTGTGGAGCTTTTTGCTGAGGAAGAGGCACAGAACATAATGTCACTGCTCCATGTCCATGAAGAAATAAGTGGAGAGAGGATTGCAGATGTACCAGGACATTCCACCAGCCATTCTGCCTGAGGACCCTGCTACTGGGAGTTGGAGACAATTATATCAGAAAAAAATTAGATTTAGCAGCTTTAACAGTTTTCTGATAGAGACACCAACTCTCCCTTAATATTTGAAACGAAACCTGTAGCCTGTTCACTTACAGCCTGTAGCCTGTCCACTTACGTTCAGCTCTCCGACACTGCTGTCTAATGGCTCCAGTGATGTAATTCAGCCAAGGCTCTGATTTAAGTTTCGTTTTTCTGGTTTTAGGGGGAGCAACATGGTCCAGAACATTTAAACAGACATAGCTAAATGGAGAGGTTAGCTCCTCAGTGGAAGGAGACACCACACTGTAAAAAAAATCCGTAGTTTTTACGAAAAAAAAACTGGCAGCTGTGGTTGCCAGAATAAATCTGTAAAAAATACACTGAACATGTAAACAGTTGTAAGTAAGTAAGTAAGTAATGTTTATTTCTAGAGCGCTTATCACAGACATAAAATCACAAAGCGCTGTACAACAAAATCAATGGCAAAAGTATACACAGAATAAAACAAGCATAAAATCTACAAATATCAATCAATGCAAAATACAATAAAATCATGACATAAAAGCCTGAGCAAATAAAAGTGTTTTCAGTTGTTTTTTAAAAACCTCAACAGAGTCAGCAAAACGAAGCTGCAGGGGCAGACTATTCCAAAGCCTGGGGGCCACTGACTGAAAGGCCCTGTCCCCTTTAGTTTTCATCCGCGTACGTGGAACATCCAAGAAGTTCTGGGTCTGTGATCGTAGGTCACGGGCAGCAGAGTATTTAGTCAAAAGCTGACAAAGGTATACAGGAGCCTGGCCATTTAAAGCTCTGTACGTGAGCACAAGGACTTTAAAACGGATTCTAAACTCAACTGGGAGCCAGTGAAGTGAACAGAGTTAGCTGTAACTTCAACAGTTTTATGATGTACAATTAACAAGCTATTTTGTAAACTTAAATAGATTTTCAATGTACTTTTTACAATATTTTAATGTAAAAAATACAAATCAAACAGTAAATTTTACAGATTATTTTACTTAGATGTACATTTAAAATCTGTTTAAGTTTACAATATTTCTTGGAAATTCTACATATTAAAACTGTTGAAATTACAACTAACTGTAAAACTGTTTACGTGTTCATAGTATTTTTTACAGATTTATTCTGGCAACCACAGCTGCCAGGTTTTTTTTGTAAAAAGTACAATTTTTTTTTTTACAGATTTATTCTGATAACCACAATTGTCAGCTATTTTTATAAAAAATATACAGTTTTTTTTTTTTTAGCATTTTTATTTAGCAAATTAGCATGAACATGTCACTGTTTTACAAACAAAACAAGACTTACCCAAACAAATTTCACATACTCAGCATTAGTGAAATACGAAAAATAAAACTTGTTAGAATGACTTTCAAATACTAAAATTAAATTAAATTAAAACTTAATTAATTAAAACTAAACTAAAAGTTTTTCTCATCCGTTTATGTAAAAAACGAAAATGTAAAAAATAAGAACAGCTTCAAAAAACGTAATGAAACATTTCTGTTTTATACTTAGTGTTTCCAATTTTTTTAATTAAACCAAAATACCAGAATAGCCCAACTGTCTGTGAAAACATACAAAATAACTTCAGCCACATTTACAGCTCTGTTTCTTGTATTTCAGTTACTTACAAGTTATAACCAATGTCACACACAACTGCCGTGTGTTCATATTTTAACAATACAAAACCTTTAACCTTTTACAGGCTTTTCTAACAAAATCAAAAGATCTATACCGTACACTGATGTATAGTATGTAAAAAAAAAAAAAAAAAAAACAGCAATGACACTGTAACAATTGTTTATCTTTTTTGCATTGTAACTCACAGGTTTAGTCCGTATTCAGACATCACGCCACTCATGATCTGAGAGCTCCTGGATTAACGTGAGGACTCTGGGATTCACGTGAAGACGGGATGTGCGGGTCTTTTCAACTTTAGTGCCTTTTTCTTGGTTGATTCCAAAGAAGCACCTAAAGAAATACAAAAACAAACAAAAAAATCAGAGGACATAATTGATATACAGTAAGGGTTTTCGTTAGATAAACCTTCAGCCCCCCAGTCAGAGCGTGTGTGAGTAATGTGGACTTTTTGCTTTTAGGATTGTGTGTCTAAGAGTGTGTGTGTGCATGGGTTTGTATTGTGAGGACCCACTGTCCATCAAATGTCTCTTTTTTGACTAATTGTATAAGAGAATACGCTAACAATAGATTGTTTCTGACGTCCATAATGGCGAAGATGGGCGGTCTTTTGGGGTGCATGACATCATGTGCAAAGGGTCAATAGGATCAAACAAATATGATATGAGCCATATGATAGAATAGCAACATGTCTAGTAGGGTGTATCTCACCTCTTGCCCATTGACCCCTTGAGATAGGAACTGTAACAAGTGCAAGATGACTGACTGACAAACCAATAAAGAGAAGAGGACGGTAACTCACCTTTGAAGACATTCCAGAGTTGATGCAAGGCCTGATGGGTAGTGGATGTTGAAGGAGTAATAGCTGCCAAACATCATGCAAAGGGCAGAAATTAAGGAAGGGATGTTGCCATGCACAATGTTCCGATCCAAACTCAGCATAAACCGTCTGGCAGCAAAGCAGGACTGTCCTAAAAAAATAAAGAAATGGGCTTAGTTTGCCAATACTGTTTTTAATTTGAACACAACAATATTAAGTTTCAGTAAATACATTTAAAAGAGCGAAGGAAAAACACATTAGTAAAAGTATGTATGTTGTGTACATGTAGTATGTATGTTGCATATAGTATATATATGTATTCTGTATGTTTGTTGTATGATGTATTCTATATGTTTGTTGTATGATGTATTCTATATGTATGTAGTATGCATGTATGTAGTATGTATGTATGTAGTATGTATGTATTCTGTATGTATGTATGTAGTATGAATGCATGTAGTATGTATGCATGTACTATGTATGTATGTATGTATGTATGTATGATGTATTATGTATGTATGTTGTATGTATGTATGTATGTTTGTATGTATGTTGTATGTATGTATGCATGTTGCATGTATGTATGATATATGTATTTAGTATGTATGTATGTATGTATGTATGTATGTATGTATGTATGTATGTATGTATGTATGTATGTATGTATGTATGTATGTACATGTATGTAGTATGTATGTAAGGAGGGAGCATGTATGTATGTAGCATGCACCAGTATGTAGTATGTATGTATGTAGTATGTATGTAACATGTATGTATGTAGCATGTATGTAGTATGAATGTAGCATGTATGTATGTATGTATGTATGTATGTAGTATGTATGTTACATGTATGTATGTAGCATTTATGTTGTATGTATGTATGATGTATGATTGTATGTATGTAGTATGTATACCGAGTGATAATATCAACAAACCTCATTGTCAGCAAAGGGTGTAGGCTTCAGGGCAGGCACATGAACCTCTTCATAACCTTTGCGTTGCTTACGAAGAGCCATCTGGGAGCTGGCAACGTTTGTTGGCCATGAAATGGCTACCCTGAGTGAAGGTCAAGTCTTCAAGGTCCAGAAGCTGTCGAGGCACCACTGACTGTAGGAGAACACGACAGCTTTAATAGTCTGGCACATTTCCATCAAGTGTATGTCTCTATAGAAAATGTGACAGTATTTACCTCTCCATGGCCAACGTCCAATGCTTCCAAGTCATCAACGCGAGACTTCCTCACACTCTCCCTGCGAGATCGCTCTTCCTAGAAAACAAAACCGAGCTGTGATGGTCCACACAGACAAATGGTTTTATGGCATAACTTCACAAACAGGAATTCTTACCCGAATTATGTCCTCCTTCTCTGTCTCCTGAAGCTGGTAGAGAATCTTTGACAGCTCCTGATCCGACTCCATTTTCCCTATGATACGTTCATTTTATGCTTCACTCTGAGCGCTCGCCAGCATGGTACAATACTGAACTGTGTGTATGTGAAAAGACACAAACAATTTCAAAATAAAAACAATATGGCAGAACGTTGTGGCAAACTTTCATCCAGCCAGACTTGACTTACTCATGCGACGGTGCTGACGGAGGATTTTAATGAAATCGAATGCGTTGACGCCCAACAACAGCACCAGCTGGTTCTCACATTCTCTGTCATCACTGGCAGTCTGTAAAACAGGAGAAAAGGGGTGTCCAAAAGATCTGTGTGTGTGTGTGGGGGGGGCACGAGTCAACTATCAACAAATGTCGACAGACAAACCTTGAGGATTTCTAAGACTTCATCAGCTTTCTTTTGAGAGACAATGGCATCGTCATAGAATAATAAGAATAATAATGAATTTAATTTACAACGCACTTTTCATTAACAAAAATCTCAAAGTGCTAGAAACGACTGAACTGACGCTGGAGCCAAAAGGCATCGATGTCTCTAGGATGTAAATCTTTTTTCTTCATAGTCATCACATCACCTGTTTCTCCGAGCTACAAAAACAGGAATTAATTAACAATAAAAATAAATGTCTGAATAAAAAGGCTAAAGTACTGAATAATGACAAGAACACTACACTTACCGTACATTGGCTGTAAGTGTAGTGGTCACACATGCCGTCTTCATCTGAGTGTTCATCTCGTACTTCTCCAAACTGGTCTTCATCTCCTTCCTGCAAACCAGAAAAATTATTACTTTTATAATTTATTTGGAGCACAAACATCTGTATGTTCCAAAGCTTTTGGGGACAAAATTTGCAATAACTTTTATCACTGAAATTCAAAGTCAGGTGAATCTTATTTTCAGTGAGGGTCAGTTCGTTGTGCAGAAAGCTGTTGGAACAAAAAGGAATTTAACATCATGAAAAAAAAAACTTTACCTTTAAAAAAAAAATTCTTATCTGACTTTATAGCACAAGGGTTCCTGAGCTTAACCGTTCCTTAATAAATTCACGTAATGGTCAAATCTGTTGGATTTAAAAAGTACCCTGATGCATGCTCAATAATCCAGGTAGAAAAATCTAAAAAAGCTAAGTCTGGTCCTCTGGACAGTCAAAAAAATAAATAAATGTAGAAACGTTTCGTCTTTCGTCCAAAAGACTTCCTCAGTCTGAGCTGCTGTATTCAGCTCAGTCTTATAAATAGCACCCTCTCACAGTGGATCAACCAGTTGGCTGATGACCGCCGAAACCAGCTGCTCACATGATCAAGGAGGACCATCAGCCTAACGATGGATCGTTAGCACCCTGATGGTTGTTTGCTATTCACAGAGGGCTGAGTGATACAAGCAATAACAGCATTGTAAGAGGGGGACAGTTGAACCCGGAGGCCTCCACCTCTGTTTAATGATGGGCGGTTTCTTTTCACAAAGATGGCCTCCTTTACTCCTCTCTCAAACCATTGTTCCTCTCTATCAAGGATGTGAACAGCTTCATCCCTGAAAGAGTGACCGCTGGCCTGTAGATGAGTGTAGACTACAGAGTCCTGGTCTGATGATGTTGATCTTCTGTGCTTTTTTACATTTTTCTTCCTGGATTATTGATCATGCATCAGGGTACACTTACATTGGCTGTAAGTGTAGTGGTCAGGTCACACATCCCAGACAGCATTTACATTTGGGCCGGATCCGTTTTCAAGTCGCCAGATCCGCATAACAGTCAGATGCGGTTTACACCTCTGAGCCAACTCCTTACCGGGCTTGTTTACAAGTTGCCAGATCCGCATAACAGTCAGAGACGGCGTGGTGTTGTGTACCAGTTCTGCCCCGATTCTGGGATCATGAGCCTGCACTGACACCTGCACTGGGTGTGGTTCTGATCCGGTTTTTGCCTGCAGACCGAATGCGCCAGCCTCAGAGGTTTAATCTGGCTCT
>JBBPBX010097637.1:0-12009 GCA_038048925.1 Garcialebias charrua
GTAATGGCAGTCGACCCCTGATCGGAAGGTTGGAGGTTCGAATCCCGCATCCGCCCACCATGTGTCGTTGTGTCCCTGAGCAAGACACTTAACCCCGAGTTGCTCCCGGTAGGTCTGGATGGCGCCTTGCAAGGAAGGCTACCACTACCGGTGTATGAATGTCTGAATGAATGGGTGGATGGCTGGTATTGTAAAGCACTTTGGGGCTCCTCACAGGGGGCTGGAAAGCGCTATATAAATAAGCTCCATTTATCCTCTCCCTGCGAGATCGCTCTTCCTAGAAAACAAAACCGAGCTGTGACGGTCCACACAGACAAATGGTTTTATGGCATAACTTCACAAACAGGAAGTCTTACCCAAATTATGTCCTCCTTCTCGGTCTCCTGAAGCTGGTAGAGGATCTTTTGACAGCTCCTGATCCGACTCCATTTTCCCTATGATACGTTCCTTTTCTGCTTCACTCTGAGCACTCGCCAGCATGGTACAATACTGAACTGTGCGTGTGAAAAACACAAACAATTTCAAAATATTAATTATTATTATTAATAATAATATATCTCCTTCACCGTATTCATCTGAGTGTTCATCTCGTACTTTTCCAAACTGGTCTTCATCTCCTTCCTGCAAACCAGAAAAATGATTACTTTTATAATTTATTTTGAGCACAAACATCTGGATGTTCCAAAGCTTCTGAGGACAAAATTTACAATAACTTTCATCAGTGAAATTCAAAGTCAGGTGAATCTTATTTTCAATGAGGGTCAGTTCGTTGTGCAGAAAGCTGAGAACAAAAAGGAATATACAGGTAGTCCCCAACTTACGAGCGCTCTTACTTACGAGGTTCCGGACTTACGAGCTGGCGAATTTTTGGAAAAAACGCAAAAAATACCGAGTTTTTCTGTGTTTTTTCACCACAGTTCGTTAGCTAAACATGTGGACACACGTTTCCGATCATTTTTATGCACTCATAAGCAGTTTTTCGATGAAAAACAAGTGTTTGTAGTCGCGCTAGCAAAACCGTTCCAACTTACGAGCGAAATTCCGGACTTACGAGACACGTGGCGGCCGTTCCAATTTACGAGATTTCCGTGTTACGCGCCTCGTTGTAACGGAACTCGCTCGTAAGTCGGGGACTACCTGTAACATCATGAAAAAAAACCTTTACCTCTTCATCAGATTCAAACTGCACATTCACACCATATGTTTCATCAATGCTGTCATCTGTTAATAAATGGAAATGTCTCGTCACATTAACAGGAATAAAAATCTTAAAGAGTAAACATAGCTGCACTATAGATATCTCCTAAATTTTCACAAGTTGGCATGAGTTGTCTAAAACGTTCAAGTGTGAGAGGGCCTTATGACACATTCATTCTGATGTTTAAGATGAATAGATAAATGAATAAGTCATTTAATGGTGATGGATTTTACTCACATGAAGCGTCACCAATAAAGGGAATTGTGCCTGCCATTCTTCAAGCTTAAAGATGCTTTTCCAAACAGGGATTTCCTGTAATAACATTAACCAGACTTGTGGTTATAAATTAGAAAATTAAGAAAAAAACTATTTTAGTTTTACAGTTCGAATTACATTACACATGAGAATAATCACTTATTCATTACATGCCAAGCTCAGTTATTTGTGTGGGTCCGAGTACAAATGCAGCTGCAGCTGCCAGGAAAAAGACAAAGAGAAGATATATGGATGCAGTTAGAGAGGACATGAAGGTAGTTGGAGTGAGGACAGAGGATGCAGAGGACAGTGAGGTGGAGGAGGATGACTCGCTGTGGTGACACCTGAAAAGGGAAAAGCCGAAAGAAGAAGATGCTCACCGTTTCACACAGGGACCCTTTGCACAGCTAACAGAAGCTAGCTAGTAGTTGTTGAGCAGACTGAAATGGGAGGTTTGCTGGTGGCCTGTCTGATCCGTGATCAACAAGCCAAGGGGCAGCAGAACCAAACGTTTGGTTCAGGTTGCTATTATTTTTTTAAGTGTTTGCAGTCTGTGCGACTCACTCGTCACCTGTCAAGTTTTGTATTTAAAAATAAGGGAAATTTTCTGCCGGGTACGCCGAGCCACCCCACTAGGCCAGGGATCTACAACCTTTATGATCAAAAGAGCCATTTCTGCCCCTTTGTTCACTAAATTAAATGTTTCCGGAGCCAACTGGGATTCTCAACTGGTGGCCCACAGACCACTTTAAGTTTGTTAAAGGACAATTTTCTGACCGGTAGTTTTCTGGCCATTGTAAAGCTGAAAATATCTAATGATTTGTTGATATTTTTACATTTTAAGACTAAAAAAGACCAGATTATCATAAAGAAGGAAAAATAATGTGATCTTTCCCAATTAAAAAATAAAATAATGAACTATGCAGGTCTAGGTAAATTATTTTAATTGTGGAAAAATTAAATATCCTACTTCAAATAAATAAAGTTAACTTATGTTTTACTCCTTCTATTAGTTCTAGTATTCACACATTTGCAAAGGAAATGACAGGAAAAACTGCTAAAACTAGCCCTTTTTGTTGTTATAAGAACAAATAAAATTCAGTTTAAAGTTAGTTTTGATCAAAGCTTGGAGGAGCCACTGCTGAGGGACCAAAGAGCCACATGTGGCCCCAGAGCCGCAGGTTGCAGCCCCCTGCACTAGCCAACCAAAGTCCAGGACCCCTAACATTTTAAGACAGGTTTACAAGAAATCTAAAATAACTACCTATCAGCCTCTTTCAAACCAGTTATGTGGTCACAATCTGATAAGCCTACCTTTGTGCTTGACGGATTTTTCATGCTGGCGGACATCGTTCCTTCCCCCATGAGACTAAAGTCGCAGTTACAAATCTTAAAAAACGCATAAACTTTAGGAAAATAAATTCGCTGTCCCATTTTTCAACATATTTACACGAAATCTTAACTTTTTTGGCAGGTACGCGTCCTCTCTCGTTACTTCTCGTTACATCCATCTCTGTGTTTTTCCGGGTTTGCTCTCGACCGCGCCAGCAGTAACATCGCGAGAACTGCCACCGAGGCGACTGCAGGTGGCAGTTCTCGCGAGGCTAGTGACAGAGGCACCGGAATGTTTTTTTTTTTTTAATAATATTATAATACGGGAGATTTCCTGGAAAATAATAATTCGGGATCACGACGGGAAAGAGGGGTAAAATACGGTAGTTTCCCGGCCAAAACGGGAGACTTGACAGACTCGTGTATCCTTTTTAGCTTAGCTGCTAAGAAGCAACTGGGGGAAGACACCCCGCGTGCCTCCACCTTTCTTTTCCCTGCGACTTTTAACTTCCACGGCACGCGAGAGCACAATTGCCTCAAACGAAAATTTAAAATTATATTGTGGAATATTGCCACTAGCTAGGTTTATGTTAAATATCATTAGTTGGCTAGCTCTACCGTTAGCTAACACGAGCTGAGACAATACCCATATTTCTGCGAGAAATGCACACCAACATCGCCTGTTAAAAAACATTTTAATACCAACTTCATACATTATGATTAAAAAAACATACTTACTGGTATCTGTTACGATATTTCCCAAGAGAAGAGTGAAACGCGCTCAAAAATGAGGCATGCGCAGTGTGCGTGTGTGGTTCTATTCTGAGCATGCGCGAGATGTCTTCTTATCGCGATATGATACGGGATTTGTTCACACTTATCAAAAACTTACTTTTTCTAAATGAAACGAGCTCAAGTTAACTGAGCTACTGAGATTTTTTGACCACAAATTACAAGTAACTTACTAAAAGTGAGTCTTAATCACTATTTGATGAAAACTGATTTAAGTCAATTTACTATTTTTAATTAAATACCATGTTTCCATTTACAGTGTAAAGTCATTTCTCAGCCGTAGTGATCTGGAGAAGGCCATCCATGCCTTTGTGACCTCCAGACTAGATTATTGTAATGCTTTGTATGTTGGAATTAATCAATCTTCTATCTCCCGTTTACAGCTTGTACATAATTCTGCTGCTTGCTTTTTGACCAACACACGAAAATATGAACACATCACTCCTGTCCTGTCCTCTTTACACTGGCTCGCGGTTCAGTTCAGGATACAGTTCAAGCTGCTGCTGTTTGTTTTCAAAGCTCTGAATGGACTTGCACCTCTCTACATCTCAGAACTTTTGAAAGTCCATCAGCCCAGCAGAGCTTTACGATCTGCCAGTCAACACCTGCTGGAGGTGCCTCGCTCAAGGTACAAACAATGGGGAGACCGGTCATTTTCTGTTGCCGGCCCAAAAGCCTGGAACAGCCTCCCCCTTGAGCTGCGTGCCACCTCTGATCTGACTCTGTTCAAAACCAGACTGAAGACCCACTTGTTCAAAAAAGCTTTCAGTCTGTAACTTTTATTACTTTTGGTATTTTAGTATTAGTATTTTTATTTCCACTGCCTCCTTTTATTGCTGCTGCATTTTTATTTTCACGATTTATTGTACCAGTTTTTATCTTTTATCCTGTTAAGCACCATGGCTAATGCAAGGCATTGTAGGAAGGTGCCATACAAATAAAGTTTATTATTTTTATTAGTATTACATTTGTGAACCAAACAACATGTTCTTCTTGAGATATGTGAAAACACTCATTTTCAACAACTAACTAACCCTCTCTTGCTGTTCAGCTTAGTTCAGACACTAATTTAATAAAAACGGCCATATCAGTTGGCAGCTACACTCTGTTGTTTTGATGCTGCAGCTTCATGGGCAGCAATCTTTAGTTTAGAGCCATAAACTGCCTGCACAACACTTGATAGAGATTTGGGTTTAAAACGAACATGTGCAGTGGCTGCCAAATGTGCTCTAAAAGCTCCAGGCCATCCCATCTGCCCCACACATGTTGGTGTTCCAATGCTCTATACCACATATGTCAAAGTCAAGGCCCGCGGGCCAGATCCGGCCTGCAAATTAATTATCTATGGCCCCCTGGATGATATTTAATTACTATTAGAACCGGTCCGCAGGCCACAGCTGCCCGCTGGTGTTTTGCACGCACCAACACTACATTCCCCACAATGCAACAGTAGTAGGGGTGGGGCCAATCCGATCCGGAGTCGTGTCTCAAGAAACCAGAGTAATAAGACCCACCTCACGTCACATTCAGGAAATCCATTTCATAGTTTGCAGCCAGCTACAGCGTGCAGACTGAGTGAGTAGCACTTTAGCTAACAGCTAGCTAACTTTTCATTGTAACATGTCCGCTGTGTGGAAGTATTTTACACTAAACACCACAAGACAGACACGTGCAATGTCTGCAGAGCCATAGCACCACATTAAACTGCGGTCAAGTTAGTTTTACATTGGACATTCGAGCTCTGGGTCTTCAGCGAGATGCCACTCTTACTGAACCAAAACAGGGAGACTGACCGCGGCCAGATGCGTCTAGTCCAACCCGCTGTCTGACCGTCTCGTAGGAGGGACAGGCTGAAAGCGGCTGACCGAAATCAGAGCGCATGCCCCGGACTGAACAAGAAAAACACAGCGCTGAAGCCACGGTGCTCAAATGTTCACATCATAATTAATGACCAACAGCTATCAGCTGTAGAAAATGAAAAGGATTTCACAGCTTGATACTTGCAGCCAACAGTAAACAATCGTAAAAAAGCATATTAATTAGAAATCACAAGAAAACTGTATTTAAAAAACAAAACAAAGCATAAACAGCTACATTATAAAACAATGTAAAATACTAAAAGCAGGAACATGTCTGGGTTTATTTATGCCAAGAACTTAGCAGATGTAAAGTTATTTAATATTTTATTTAATTCATTTATTCGTTCATTTAAAAGAGACGAAATTAAACAAATTCATCAAAAAGAAAACATTGAATGAAAAGAGTGCAGAAAGAAGAAAAAAAAATCTTATATCACCCCCTTATAATAAACATTGAACCAGTCCGGCCCTTGGTTTGTAGCAACTTTGTTTTTTTGGCCCTCGGTGTATTCTAATTTGACACCCCTGATCTATACTGTATAATGCAGGTTTTTCATTCAGTTCCAACAGATATTTAATTTGCAGGTTATTGGTCAATATGCTAATCACATCAAAGATGCAATATCATAAAGTAATGGGAAAAAAAACATGTCCACATAAGCAGGATATCAGTTACATTCATTGGAGCCTTTAAACTGATACAGAATAAATTGTAAACATTTAACTCATTGATATTTACAAGAATATTTCTGACCTAGCTGTTCATTAGAACATGCACGTCTGATTAAACTGATCAGAGTTTTACAATTTAGGGGTCATTGCTTTGGTAAA
The DNA here is from genome assembly GCA_038048925.1 of Garcialebias charrua. Lineage (NCBI taxonomy): Eukaryota > Metazoa > Chordata > Actinopteri > Cyprinodontiformes > Rivulidae > Garcialebias > Garcialebias charrua. Next base: position 6,268 of record JBBPBX010097637.1, read on the forward strand.
TTACTGTTACCTGATCAGTCAGTGGAACTATCAATAATCATTAGGTGATCAATTAGTTCACAGGAGAACTTTTGGATTCTAACCAGAATTTTAGAGAATTCGTTTGTGGGTTTTGAAACAATTGCTTCTCTTCTCCCACTTCTGTTGGTTGCTGGCTGTTGCCGTGGAAACATTAGAGAGTGGGAGAATACATCACTATGTCTGTGGCGTTTGTGTGTCTGTGTGTGTGTTCAGAAGCATGACTATGACAGAAGGATTTCAAAGAGGACTGCTGAACTGTGTCTAAGAAGTAGACACTAAACTTCTTCACTGCAGTTGTAAGATGTGATTAGTATATCTAACAGTCAGTTTCACTGAGTCGTACTGTACACTAAAATGTAAGAATGAGCAGGTGTTTACCTGTCAACCTTAGCATCTATTATATCACGAGTTATCTTCTTTTTCATGGATTACACAAGAAATCTGTGTCCAGCTGATAAGATGTAAATCACAATGAGGCATTAACTTATGTTGGTTCGGCAGAACTGAACCATTTATTAACAAATCATAAATTTAAGATCATAACATATGTACAACTTGAGTGATCGATCAGTCTCCTATAAATTAACTTCAACACATGAATTACGCATCCGTAACTTCTAGGAACAACAGAACAAGTTATAGGTCTTGTAATAAATCTGCAGGCATTTAGCTTAAAGTTCTGGCAAAGATAAGGTTTATAGTTAGCGTATTTTCTACAGGTCGCACCGGAATATAGGTCGCACCGGAATATAGGTCGCATGGTCCAATTATTGCAAAAAAATTGGAAAAATCCACATATAGGTTGCACCTGAATACGTATAGGTCACACCTACGTCAAAATGTGGGCCGTGTTTAGCTCTGCTGCAAATGTCTGCCACAGGAGCGTATAGCAAGGCTTTTAAGAAGATTAACACTTAAAAACAATTATTTGTTTGATAAAAATTATTGCAAATATGTGTCTGAGCTGAACTTTTTTTAAATAAATGAAAGTAATTGTGAAATGAGCTGGATTTAAACATTTGTTTCGCAACGTCTGATGAAACAAAACATGCACGTGCTGCACCAGAAATGCAGTAGCAGCGAACAGACCTGCATGTACCGGTATTTTAATTTTAGCAGGATAAACACCTAAAAAAATGTATTTTTTAGCTGACATTATTGTAAGAGTGTGTCTCAGTTTAATTTTTGTTAATAAATGATTACAAATCAGCTTATTTTATAAAAAGCCATAAATAGGTTGCACCTGAATATAGGGCGCAGAGCATGCAAAAATGATATAAAGCTGCAACCTATATTCCAGAAAATACGGTAGGTTTAGGAGAGAAGGAGGAAAAATGAAGTAGAAGGGGGGTAACTATCTTGAATGTTTATAACCAGAAAACATGGCACTCTTCCATATGCATCCAGCTAAGATCATTGTACGCTCCAGTAAACAATCAGCAGCTCTTTTACCTTAAAATGGTAAATAAAATGGTAAATGGAGCTTATTTATATAGCGCTTTCCAGCCCCCTATGAGGGGCCCCAAAGCGCTTTACAATACCAACCATCCACCCATTCATACACACATTCATACACCGGTAGCGGCAGACTGCCATGCAAGGCGCCTTTCCAGTCCTACCGGGAGCAACTCGGGGTTAAGTGTCTTGCCCAGGGACACAACGACACATGGTGTGGGGAACCAGGATTTGAACCTCCAACCTTCCGATCGGGGGATGACTGCCATTACCACTACACCACGGCCGTTAAAGACGTTCTGTCGGTTGTGGTAAAGAGCTGGGAAGCAGCCTTGGACGTAAACGGGTCGTAGGTCCGGCAAAGTCCAAACTGGACTTCAAACGTGTTTGACTTTTCAGCGTCTCGTTGATACTTGCTTTAGTCGGCAGAAGTCGTGGAAGTTCCTGGTTTGGTTTCAGATAACTTATTCCAGAAAGGAACTTTCTTCACAGCTTGGAGCTGTGACACTCGAATGGGTTTAAAGCTGATGTGCTGAAACCCTTGCTGAGGAACGAGGACCTTTTTGCTCATGGTCGGACATCCACAGCTTAAAAAGGTAAAGTCAGTGCATCTCAAACTTTCTCCAGCACTGGAAGTTCCAGGAAGCTTAGAACTTTTTAAAGGATCTGACGTCAGAGTTTTCCTCTCCATTCATTGGTACTTTCGACCAGTGGGAGGGAATTAGAGTCAAGTCAAAGAGTTCATTTTAAATCAGAACGAGTGAAGGATTGTTTTAAGAACAGAGAAATAATGTTTTTAGAAACAGACAGAAAGGAGTCGCCAGAGAAATGAATATCTGATTAAACTGTTTTTCTCATTTCTAAACAAAACTGAAAGTTCAGTCCCATAAATGATAACGTACAAAATATAAAAAAATGAAAGGTAGCAGAAAGAAGAATAAATCTTATTATATATGCCCCTTTTTTCAAACAATCAGATTAAACAATAGTAATCTTCCACCAATAATGACTAACTCTAAGTCCGACATATACTTTGAACTTTGCCATAGTTCTTTGACTAAGACATATTGAAAAAATATACCAGCATTGTAAAGAGTGACAACTCATGCAAATAACAAATGATCATAAAATGACAAAAGTTATTCTGTTAATTATATCTGATTATATCTGAATTAGACCAAAGTAAACAAATAAGAGTGTCTCTTGTGGTAAAATCAGTGTTCTGTGTTTCACTGAGAGATTCAGTGAAAAGTGTTTTAATGCAGTTTCCAGAGAGACGAAGGTGTATCATTACACAGTTGTAGTGGTTTATTGTTGTGATAGCAGTGTATCATGGTCTGCATAGACTGTGGTGGAGAGGGGATCATGGTGGTAGTGGCTCCATGATTTGGGACTCTTGTCCATTGATACATTAATACATGCTTGTTCACACTGGCCTCATTCCCAGACCTCATCCATAAACATTTCTGTGGTAAAGTGAAACATCTGACAGAAGTGACCGAGCAGAGGATGCTGAGGAAACTGCTCCAGATCCTGCACAACACATCACATCCCCTGCATGACTGGACTATTACCACACCACCTTCAGCTGTACACTGAGACCAGCGAGGTGCTCCACAGAACAACACAGGAAGTCCTTCCTCCCTGTGGCAAACATTTCAACTCCTCCCCCTCTCTACACATAGAACAATAAAATTATTCATGCGCCACAATAAACTCTTTAATGTTTCTGTCTGCACCTGAACTGTTTTAGACCTTAAGTATTGGTATTTGTTACATTCACTGTTATTTTTTAATATATTGTGTGGTTCTTTGTGTATGTGTCTTTGTACTGAAACTCTGGAACAACAATTTCCTGCAGGATCAATACATTTTTATCTTGTCTTATCTTATCTTAAAGGCATTGTGCTAGCCTTGTGTGGACCTTTAGCACATAGCTGCATCTTGACAGTCCCAGTGTGCCAAGAAAATACCTGAAGTGAGGTGCCATTTTGAACATACTTGTATGTCATAGAATCATTATGATATACAGTATAAGGTGTGGTGAGGGAACTCACAGGGTGAGTAATAAGAGCTTACTGAGGCATACTGAAGGGCCCTGAATACTCCATCTGAAGCCACGAAATTGGCTCTTGTTGACGTAGTTGCATAAAGAAAATCATGTCATTTTGTTCTGAGTAGCTTTGCCCATCCCTTCTTGGCAAAAGGCCCAGACCAAAACATTTCTTGCACGAGTATGCACAGAGTATTGTGTGACATGTCAGAAGTTTGTAGCTGTGTTTGTTATTGTGAAAAGATTTAGGTCATTCATTTGTATGACTCTTCAAGACACACTAAGATAGTCAAATGGCCAAAAAAAACTGGATAATGATTGCACTGACATTGTGCATGTATGGGTCTGTTTGTTGACATGTGTGTGGCTTTTTCTTCATGACAGATTTGAGTGGAGACTCTGGTGGGAATAAACCTGTGCTGTGACCTATAGTGCACCTAAGGGGTTTCCTACAAGTTCTGCACTGTGTGTCTATGAAAGGTGTGTGCAAAAATGAACATCCCAAAACCATGCAACCACAAGTCGACTGTTCGGCTTCAGATGTAGTATGCAGGGTCCTTAAGACTTTTGCATCATCTTGAACATATTCATATAAGAAGTTTTCTAAAATATTTGCAATCCACTCATTGATGTATGAGTCGTGCAGAATGTAGAGTGTAGCAGGTTTGTCACATGAATGGAGCCTAGACAAATCAGTCTACGGTAATCTTGACTCTGCTTTCAAGATGAATGCAAAGACATGCACACTGAGCCGCTAGTGTTTCACTTCTATTAATCTGGGGTTTGATTTTTTTTTAAATATGGACTGAGATTTAAGCTCTCAGTCAGTGGATGGCTGTTCTGTCACTTGACCTGTGGCAATAATAATAATAAAAAAATAAAAATCATGCCAGAAAACCAGAGTGCACGTCTCTGAGGTTGGACCCCAACGAGTTTTACTTTTACAGAACAGACAAAAAAGGCAAACAGATGTTTAAAGGGCTAATGTTTTACTGACTGTGTTTTGATAATTGTGTGTTTCGGGAGTTGTGTTGCATCTATTTAACATTCATTCTGCACGTACAGTTAAAAGCTTTGAAGGGTGGATTCTAATCCAGTCTGTTTGCACACAAAAGAAAAACTGAGAAAAACGTACAAATGTTTTTTGATTATGTATCACTCTGTCCATTTCTATTGTAACAAGCACTTGTGCCTACTTTTACAACATAGTAACAAAAACACATCACAATACAGTACATGACATGTAAATGCATTTTACAAGGATTTATGAAGTTAAAATATTAATTTAAGTTTAGGTTTGTAAAAAGTCAAAACTTGATTTAGATGAGTGTGTTTATATAAACGTCAAAAATGGACTTCAGTCCATTTAAGTGCCAAATGCTACTAATTTTTTAGCAAAGTGTGTTTATTAAAACAATCATACGTTTGAATATATGATGAGAAAAAACATTGGCATGACACAATTTTAAACTTCATCCATCAATTATCTTTTACCCGCTTCTTCCATTTTGGGTCACGGGGGTTGCCGGTGCCCATGTCCAGCAATCACTGTGCGAGGGATGGGATACACCCTGGACGGGTCGCAAGTCCATCACAGGGCCACATAGAGACAAATGAGACAAACAACCATTCACTCTCTCACTCACACCGGGACAATGTAGAGTTACAAATCAGCCTAACATGCATGTTTTTGGACTGTGGGAGGAAACCGGAGTACCCGGAGAAAACCCACGCATGCACGGAGAGAACATGCAAACTCCACCCAGAAAGGCACCTGGACCGGGATTTGAACCTGGGACCTGCTTGCTGAGAGGTAGCAGCTGAGAGGCAGCAGCTCTACCAGTTGGGCCATCGCAGCACGCCCATTTTAAACTTCTTTCACAGCATAAATGATACCAAAAAAATGGATACACATTTCTCCAGTATTTTTTACATAAATTGAAGGGGTTTCATAATTAATATTTTTAAATCTTCACTAAATTACAAGGGATGGATTCTGGTGGACTCTATTGTCTCATATTATCTGTGAAAATGTTGTCAAACAGTTTGACAGAATAAATGGGTTCAGGGCCACAAAGTAGGAAACCCATACTGATAAACAAATTATAGAACAAAACAAGACCTTTATTAATTATTTCTTCACTGTAAAAAAAAAAAAGTAAAAATATGCTAAAAGATGTTAAAACAAATGCAAAAACAAAGACATACAATAT
>JBBPBX010097639.1:0-12824 GCA_038048925.1 Garcialebias charrua
CTTGCAATATTCTAAACAATATCTGTAAACTCTAAACTCTCTGAAAAAGCTCAGCATGTCATGATATCAGCTCTCTTCCTCCAGCTGCAATCTGCCACCTGCCAGTGCTCTTGGCCACGCCCACTTCTCCTCCACAGAGCAGAGATCATGAGATGCTGCAGGAGGGAGCTTCTCCCTGCACCTGTGGGCTGCAGACAGGTGCAGGAGGTGCTAAATAATTTAAAATAATTTACATTTGTATTTAAAATAACAAAAAAATCTATGCCAATCGTGTGGCTCATATATCAATCAGCTGATTGTGTGTCATGTCCAATCTTACTTTGAAAAACCATGAACGAGGAAGTCCATGAAAGTCGAACCATGAAGTAGCGAGGAACTACTCTAATCCGAATCTTGTTGATAGTTGATGTTCTGAAGAAATGGCAGTTGAACAAGTGGTCGGTACAGTGGCATCTTTAAAAAAAAACTTTATTAAAAGTAAATCATTACAAAGACAGTTATCAATATACATTCAAACAAATAAATAAAAGCCAGGGGGATTATTCAATGTGGGATGGGTGGTGGCAAAGGGTGGGGACCCTGGCGGTCTGATCCTCGGCTACAGAAGCTGGCCATTGGGACATGGCATGTCACCTCTCTGGTGGGGAAGGAGCCTAAGCTAGTGTGTGAGGTTGAGAGGTTCCGACTAGAAATAGTCGGACTCACCTCAACGCATGGCTCTGGCTCTGGAACCAGTTTCCTTGAGAGGGGTTGGACACTCTTCCACTCTGGAGTTGCCCCTGGTGAGAGGCGCCGAGCAGGAGTGGGCATACTGGTTGCCCCCCATCTTGGTGCCTGTACGTTGGGGTTCACCCCGGTGAACGAGAGGGTAGCCTCCCTTCGCCTACGTGTGGGGGGACGGGCTCTGACTGTTGTTTGTGCCTATGCACCAAACGGCAGCGCAGATTACCCACCCTTTTTGGAGTCCTTGGAGGGGGTATTGGAGAGTGCGCCTCCTGGGGACTCCCTTGTTCTACTGGGGGACTTCAACGCTCACGTGGGCAATGACAGTGAGACCTGGAGGGGTGTGGTTGGGAGGAACGGCCCCCCTGATCTGAACCCGAGTGGTGTTCTGTTATTGGACTTCTGTGCTCGTCATGGATTGTCCATAACGAACACCATGTTCAGGCATAAGGGTGTCCATATGTGCTCTTGGCACCAGGACACCCTAGGTCGTAGTTCGATGATCGACTTTGTTGTTGTCTCATCTGATCTGCGGCCGCATGTCCTGGACACTCGGGTGAAGAGAGGGGCGGAGCTGTCCACTGACCACTACCTGGTGGTGAGTTGGCTCCGATGGTGGGGGAGGATGCCGGTCAGACCTGGCAGACCCAAACGTATTGTGAGGGTCTGCTGGGAACGTCTGGCAGAGTCTCCCGTAAGACGGAGCTTTAACTCCCACCTCCGGGAGAGCTTTGAACACGTTCCGAGGGAGGCGGGGGACATTGAGTCAGAGTGGGCCATGTTCCGCGCCTCTATTGTCGAGGCAGCTTATCAGAGTTGTGGCCGCAAGGTTGTTGGTGCCTGTCGTGGTGGCAACCCTCGAACCCGGTGGTGGACACCGGCGGTGAGGGATGCTGTCATGCTGAAGAAGGAGTCCTATTGGGCCTTTTTGGCCTGTGGGACCCCGGAAGCAGCAGATAGGTACCGACAGTCCAAGCGGCATGCGGCTCGGGTGGTTGCTGAGGCAAAAACTCGGGCGTGGGAGGAGTTCGGAGAGGCCATGGAGAATGACTTCCGTACGGCTTCGAGGCGATTCTGGTCCACCATCCGGCGTCTCAGGGGGGGAAGAGGTACGCGACCAACACCATTTATGGTGGGGATGGCGTGCTGCTGACCTCAACTCGGGATGTTGTGAGTCGGTGGGCGGAATACTTCGAAGACCTCCTCAATCCTACTGGCACGTCTTCCACTGAGGAAGCGGAGCCTGGGGACTTTGGGTCGGGCTCTCCAATCTCTGGTGCTGAGGTCACCGAGGTGGTTAAAAAGCTCCGCGGTGGCAAGGCTCCGGGGGTGGATGAGATTCGCCCGGAGTTCCTTAGGGCTCTGGATGTTGTAGGGTTGTGTTGGCTTACGCGACTCTGCAATATCGCGTGGACATCGGGGGCAGTTCCCTTGGATTGGCAGACTGGGGTGGTGGTTCCCCTATTCAAAAAGGGGGACCGTAGGGTGTGTTCCAACTATAGGGGGATCACACTCTTAAGCCTCCCTGGTAAGGTCTATTCAGGGGTTCTGGAGAGGAGGGTCCGTCGGATAGTCGAACCTCGGATTCAGGAGGAGCAGTGTGGTTTTCGTCCTGGTCGTGGAACACTGGACCAGCTCTACACCCTCAGCAGGGTCCTGGAGGGTGCGTGGGAGTTTGCCCAACCAGTTTACATGTGCTTTGTGGACTTGGAAAGGCATTCGACCGCGTCCCTCGGGGGGTTCTGTGGGGGGTACTCCGGGAGTATGGGGTACCAGGCCCATTGATAAGGGCTGTTAGGTCCCTGTACGACCGGTGTCAGAGCTTGGTCCGCATTGCCGGCAGTAAGTCAGGCTCATTTCCAGTGAGAGTTGGACTCCGCCAAGGTTGCCCTTTGTCACCGATTCTGTTCATAACTTTTATGGACAGAATTTCTAGGCGCAGCCAAGGTGTTGAGAGGATCCATTTTGGTGACCTTAGAATCGCTTCTCTGTTTTTTGCAGATGATGTGGTCCTACTGGCTTCATCAGATCGTGATCTACAACTTTCGCTGGAGCGGTTTGCAGCTGAATGTGATGCGGCCGGGATGAGGATCAGTTCCTCCAAATCCGAGGCCATGGTCTTGAGCCGGAAAAGGGTAGCATGCCCTCTCCGGGTCGGGGAGGAGGTCCTGCCCCAAGTGGAGGAGTTTAAGTATCTCGGGATCTTGTTCACGAATGAGGGAAAACTGGAGCGTGAGATCGATAGGCGGATAGGTGCAGCATCCGCAGTGAAGCGGGCGCTGTACCGGTCTGTCGTGGTGAAGAGAGAGCTGAGTCGAAAGGCAAAGCTCTCAATTTACCGATCGATCTACGTTCCCACCCTCATCTATGGTCATGAGCTTTGGGTTGTGACCGAAAGAACGAGATCTCGGATACAAGCGGCTGAAATGAGTTTTCTCCGCAGGGTGTCTGGACTCTCCCTTAGAGATAGGGTGAGAAGCTCAGTCATCCGGGAGGGACTCGGAGTAGAGCCGCTGCTTCTCCACATCGAGAGGAGCCAGTTGAGGTGGCTCGGGCATCTGGTTAGGATGCCTCCTGGACGCCTCCCTGGTGAGGTGTTCCGGGCATGTCCCACCGGGAGGAGACCCAGAGGAAGACCCAGGACACGCTGGAGGGACTATGTTTCTCGGCTGGCCTGGGAACGCCTTGGGATTCCCCCAGAGGAGCTGCTTCAAGTGGCTGGGGAGAGGGAAGTCTGGGCCTCTCTACTTAGGCTGCTACACCCCGCGACCCGACCCCGGATAAGCGGACGAAAATGGATGGATGGATGGGATTACAGTATTCAAATCAACACATTAAATAAGGTGCACAAATCCAGTGTTTTGTAGCTTTCTTGTTATTATTCTTGTTCTTGTTCACACTCCTTCTGGAAAGCCTGAAAAGAGGGAAGAGAGTCACTAAACTTTGATTTGTGTATGTGGTATTTCCTAAGATTATTATCAAATTTATGATGTATAGTGTTTTTTCTGATTTTTGCTTTTAACATAATGGACTCCAAAAAGGTACAGTGGGATCTGTCTCGGGTGAAGTTTATGTCATAAAGTCAGACGTAGAAGTCAAACTGCATCAATTAAGCTGCATTAAGCTGGCTTAACTGTTTCACTTGGACTCCAAGTAAAAAATTCATTTCACATTAAATGTGTGACTTTTAAGTTAATTGAATCCATAAAAGTAAGTTGTCTTCACTAAACCAAAATAATTTAGATTAATGTAAATAAGTCCCTAAGATGAACTACAGCCCAAATACTATTTTTAGAGTGCACTCATCACCTGTTATTCTCAATCTCCCTCTTTAAATAAACAATTTAAAATTAAATACTGTAACATTTTAAATAAACAATACAGTACGGATTGTTTATTCAACATATCAAATTATTTAAATTTAAATTGTAGAGAAGAGAAGTACAGCAGATCATCAAAGGGATGCTTCATGCAGCTCTGCAGAACGGAGCAAAAATGTACTTCTTGATCAATTACACTTCAACAACTGAACATGGAAGTTCTAAAATAATTAAAAATAACTTTTAACACTTTTATATTTTGTGATTATGATGATTTGTCTGATGTGACATACTTTGAATTTTAAGTTGGACGGCTGCCACACACTGCCAAAAATGAAGCATGGGAATGCAGCTATAAAGTGGTGGTGGGTGGGGGACGTAGTCTGGTGCTCTCCAGCATTCTGAATAACAAGAAGTGGCTGGTGAAATACTAACATATCCTTGTAAGGCAGCAATGTAACCTCAGGAGAGGATAAATTGACTGATTTATTTATTCATTTTATGAAAAACACACAACAATAATACATACAGTAGGAGAAAATAAAAAAGACAAATATAAAATGAAAGGCAGCAGAAGAAGGAAAAATCTTATTTTTTCTGCCCCTTATACGCCAATAAACAATTCATATAACCAACTCATTTGATTTCCATAACTTAGTTTCAACCTTCAATAAACTCTTCATACAACCAACTCACTTGATTTCCAAGATAAAGAACTACTAAATTTATAATTTTAATGTTATATTATATATTTTATACCTTCTGTATCACATACAACATTTAAGTTCCAACACATCTAAATGTATAATTTTAACCGATTAAACTTAATCAGTCTTTTGAAAGCAGACATCGAATTAATCACTTTAATGTCTGATTCCAATTCATTCCATAACCCTATTCCTCAAATTAAGGTAGATTGTCCCCGTGAACTAGTCCTAAAATGTGGCTTAACAAAAACATTCGTCCCCTTAAGATTATAACTACTCGTTCTTCTAACAAAATATTTTTGAATATTTGAAGGAAGTGCATTATTCTGTGCTTTATACAAAACTAAAAAAAATATTGTAATCAACTAAATCATAAAACCAGTATTTTAATTTGATAAAACAAAATGCTTGATGGATGGTGGAAATTCATTCTTGTGATAATTCTAATAACTCTCTTCTGTAATATAAAAATAGGCATTGTAATTGATTTACACGCTGTACCCCAAACGCTAACACCATAAATTAAGTGTGGCACAAATAATGTATTATACAACAAATAATGTGCCTTATCATTTAATAAATCTCTAACTCTGTAAAATATCGCAATAGACTTAGATAGTTTAGTTTTAACTGAACTTATATGTTGTTTCCAGGATAATTTATCATCAATGGTGATGCCCAAGAACCTCACCTCATGAACTCTCTGAATCTCATATCCATCAATTAGAAAAGGTACATCAATTGATTTATTTTTATTCCTAGATATCATGTAGCAAGTTTTACCCAGATTCAACGTTAATTTATTAATTTTAAACCAAGTCTGAATTTTAAGTTCTATCATCATTAGTTTCAAAGTTTGTTCTATATTGTCACCACTACCAAAAAAAGTGGTGTCATCAGCAAAAAGAATGCACTTCAGGAGCCCTGAGGCCTGTACCAAATCATTTGTGTATGTAGTGATACAGCCCCTCATGTCTGTTACTGGATTTAAACCTTTTCACATCTCTCTGAAACTCTGAGTGTTACACTTTTCTTGAGCTCTCAAGGAGACAAGTGGACACTATTTTGTTACATTTATTTTGAATTAAGAGACACAAATCAATCAGAAAAGACTTCCTTTGAATTTGTGTTAATTCAGAATTTATCAACAGTATATTTTTTGTCATTTAATGATGATCTGTTATTAACATGAGTGTTACTCTCATGCTGGTTTATTCTGCAGTACGAGGATGCTTTAAAATTATGGCACAGTTCAGGGTAAACTTTTAACTGCAACTCTCTGCTTTGTCTGTGAATTAGCCATAATATTCTCCTTACTGGCAGCTCCATCTGGCCTAGTGCATTAACAGAGTACCCGAGTTTTCGACAGCTCGAGTGCTTTGACTTCTATCGAGGCTTTTTTGTCCAACTCGGGTACCCGTAGTGACGTCACATTTCACATTTCACAGCGCGCGGGGCAGCTTTTAGCTTTTAGTAGACGCTACAAAATGGATTCCTGTGTGCGCACGGATGTTAATGGAGCAGGCCGTCTTGTCAAAAAGGTAAAACAGTTTATAATTTTATAAAATGCGCTACTTCGTGTTGACTTTCTTTGTAGTAGATTGTGACAGCAGAGGGCAGTGTTGCAATGCAGGTCCCATATTATAACACGGCCGAAACGGCTTCCTTTCTCTCGTTTCACAAACAAAAAAAAACAAATATTCATCTCTCTAGAGCTACCAAAAATCTATAAACACAATCTCTAAAAGTAAACCTAAATTGCACAGCTGCAGGCGGTGGTACGGTGTGGCTGTGGCCCCATTTGTTTTTAAGTTTCGGTTTTCATCGCTTTATACTTTCACTTTTAATATTATTAATATAACTAATAGTTTTGTTTTTCCTGTGACTTATGTGCAGTATGATAAATGATAGGAGCATAATAAATGCTCCCAATGCTTTGTTGGTCTTTTTTTTCTTTTTGTAAAGACGTTTTTAGGCATTTATATTTATTTATTTATTTTGCATCGTAAGACACTGTGACGTCATCGGCTACTCGAGCGTCGTTCGAGTTTTTTTATGTTAATGTCGAGGTTAAAAATTATGTACTCGTTCAACCCCTAATCTGGCCACTTGTCTAAACACAATACGTTAGTGTCCTTCAGAATTTTCAACTCTGGGAACTGCTAAGTAACTCCTTTTATTTTGTTAAAACAGCCAATAAGCGGGAGGAAGAGGGCTGACCCCGCCCTCCATATTAAAACTCTTACTTCCCGTTTTGGCTTCAGTGCAAAGGGGGAACTCGAACTAAGTTCTTCTTTAAACTGGTTTGAACGTTTTGGTCAAATGCCAATTAGACCTACGTATCAGCCAGGGTTACAGCACAGCTCAGCTGTAACTCACTCATTTCTGTTCTGAAAGAATTTGTTTTCTGAAAGTTTTATTTTGAAAACCAGTCAGGACGTTGGCCTGGTTCCTGCCGGGAAAGGCGCTCTTCACGTATCGTTGAATCAGTTATACACGCGCTGAAGTTCAACTGGACGTCTACTGGACAACACAGTCCATTAAGTGTCCACAAACTTCTCAGCTCTTATCTCCAAGAGACGTGTTCATCACCAGGTAAAGAGTCGTTGATTGTATGCTGAGCGTGCGGGGAAGTCCAGCCGGACTCGTTTGGGAAAAGTGTCACCCTGTTGCATTTCAAAATAATTAACTTCTGTTAAACTTATCTTTCATTCCATTTCTTCCTCCTTAAACTTATTTTTCCTAAGCCAGTAAACTCTTAAGTAAATGTGCCAGCAGAAAGTTTAAACCTAACTTGTCTGTTTGTTTCAATTTGAATTCTTGTCTACAGTAGTTATTAAATCAGAGCTAATCTCGATACAAATGTTTATGTACTTTCATGATTTTCTCAATAAAAGGTTAATCTCCTGGTGAATCGACATAAGTTGACGTTTCTCGTGAGATTATATTTTGTCTAGTCACATTTAAGCAATTTAATCCGGAAAAAGAGTGAACTCGTTAATAAATTTGGGTCAAATCAAATCTGCTCCAACTTTATTTGGAACATGGTAAAGTCAGTAAACTGACCACAACCTAACTTCCTACATGTTGATGCCCGTACTTGTTTAACTACATTTTGGTGGCCAGTGCCTACTACATTTTGGTGGCTCGTACGATCCTCTGAATGGATATTTAAATTGTATTTTTGTAGTCTATGTAACGGTTGTTGGCATAGTTATTATCCATGTTTTTGGACTTGGAAAGATAATTCACGCTGGGAGTGTCCGGGAATTGCTATTATTGCATTGTCTGTGTCATTTCACGTTGGGATTATTTTTGTTTCAATTTTAAACGTCTGTTTGAAGCTGCTGGTGATGAATTTTGTCTGTGTCTGTGAGACGTTTTGATAACGTGTCGCACGTTGCGTACATTTTTCAGTGTGGGTGACTGCCGTGTCATTCCTCCACCACTCTTCTTATCTTATTACATCTGCGGATTACTGTTGTGTGCTGTTTTCACATTGTCGTGCTGCTCCAGTGTAACTATCTCTATTTACAACGTGGTTTGTTTGTGGTTCGGGAGAACCCACTCAGCTTCTGCATTTGGACCGGACTATCAGTTCGGTTCCGATAAGAAGAGTCCATTGTTTTTCAACAGTTAGAAGTGCTGTCTTCCTCAGGAAGGCGCGGGTGCTTGCCTTTATGTGATTTGGTACGTTAACAGAATTTTTCTGTGGGGTTTTAAGCGTTTATTTTGAAAAAGGTTCAGAATTCTGGGGTAGGCTGTGTTAGCATTCCTAACGCTAAGGCTGCATAAAGCGCTTTGATTGGTCCATTGTGTGTTGTGTTCAATATCGTTGGTTCTGATAGGCTGCTGGTCGTCCGATTTCATTTTGTTCACACATTTCTGACAGTTTATCTGGTTTGTTTCACTTCTATGCATGTAATATCGTCGAAGACTGCTTAACCGCTGTGTTTTGTGATATTTATAAGTTTTTTAGAATGTTAAAAAGTCCGTTCAGCGCTAGAATCCGACCGAACTTGAGGTCCGTGAACGCGTCGTTTGAACGGCACGTCAACGTGAATGACGTAGAGAGACGTAAGGTATAAAAGACTACATTACCCATGAGCGCTTGGGTTAAGAACTACATGTTTTGTCTTTGCTGTGATTAGTCGGTTACGCTGAAAGTGATGACGCATGCCGGGTGGGACGGCCCACTCCTCGTCAGTTTTCACTTCAGTTACCAGTCCTGACAAGCTTCACGCTTGCTTGTCCGTTAATATCTTTGAAAACTGTTTAATCGCTGTGTTTTTGAGATTTTAAATGATGTTTTTAACGCAGTTGGTGTAAGACTACCGAACGCCATGTGACCTGCGGTCAAGTGACACCGGAAGCTGTTGTGGGGATATAATGTTCGATCCCATGTTTGTGTTTGTGTTGGCAAAATTAGGAACAGTCAGTGAGGGGAACTCAGACAATAAATGCTGAAACACGTTACCCGAAGCTAAAAAGTCAGCATGCATTAAAAGCCCAGCTCCTCGTGTAGCACAAGGCAGTGACGAAAAAGACACAGCGTCGATCAAACGTCTGTTAGCAACGTCAACAAGGAGTCCATGAGCACAAAGAAAATCAGCACCTAAAATAGAAACTGAGCTCGCAGCAACAACAAAGTTCCACTGGAAGTCCCGTTCATGGAAACAAACAGTCACCAACCTTTCACCAAATGTCTTGATGGGAGAGCCATTAGCCGCAGTTAGCAACGGCCCGCAGCCTTCTGCCAACCTGTCGGAGCCAGTCGGGGGAACGAGGCTCTTCTGTGAACCAGAGTCCATCAGGAACCGCCTCCCCGACCTCGAGTCTTCGATGAAAAGCAGCCTTTCCTTGTCGCCAATGGCCGCGGCTGCTAGCGGGCGCTGGCGTTGTCGTTTCCCTACGGCTTGAAGCTGCACGGCGGGATGTACCGTCGTGCTTTGGCGCCAAAGCGCTGGTGGTAAAAACAAAAGCCGGCTCCTGTCCGCCTACGGGTAGCGACCCCTGCTACCACCGATGGCTCGTCCAGCGCTGAGGGCATTGCTTGAAGCTCAGGTGCTGCTGGAGATCCGGGGACCGCTGCCTGGACTGCGAAGGTTCTCGTAGCCAGGAGGATGCGGTCGGCTTCTTCCGCCAGTGAGCGGTAGTCTCTCTGCTGTAACAGCGGGGAGTTGGCTAGCACCGCGCGCACTGGAGCCGGGAGTTGACAGAGGAAGAGGTGGAGGAAAAGGAACCCACCGTCGTCTGATCCCAGCAGAGACAACATGCTCTCCATCAGCTCAAGAGCTGTGCCATCGCCCATACCGGAGAGGGAAAAAAGTTTCTCGGCGCGCTCTGCATCAGAGAGTGAGTAACGCCGCAGGAGGAGCTGCTTGAGAGCGGTGTACTTTCCGTGTGCAGGAGGGTCTCGGAGCAGGCTCATTGCTCGCCGGGTGGACAACGGATCCAGCGAGGCGACCACATAGTGGTATTTGGTGTCGTCTGAATAAATCCTGCGAAGAGCAAATTGTGCTTCGATGTGGACGAACCATGACGGAGGGTCGTGCAGCCAGAAGTCCGGGATTTTAACGGCCACCGAAAAAGCGAGCGGGGCCACCTGTGGAGGTTCCACAGCAGCGGACATCTGAGAAGAGCTGGCTGGACCTTCAGATGTCGACATGTTCAATTCACGAGGTCACCAGTGTAGGAGGAGATGAAAAGATGACACAGAAGACGGGATGCAGAACTTCACTTTACTCAACTCCAACAGTTCTGGCGGTAAGAACCAAAAACACACCTTATACATGAACCCTTTCACAATAAAACATCCGGTAAAACATCCGGTCCACTAGGTGTGAGTAGAGTCCCCTAGTGGTCCACCACAATCTATTCATTTTTGAGGAGTCTCGCCATAGACTTCAAAATTGATAGGGAATACCAAATCTTGCGTCGTTCGTCTAAAAGGACAACAGACATTTAGACCATACTACAGTATATTTTCTTTTCTATTTTTAGTTTAACTTTAAACTAAGTTATGAATGAAGGAATAGTTTGAAAGAAGAGGCCTTCGTTACAGAAGCCCTCCAAAAAATTCTATAGATATAGATCCCAATATCTGATTTTTTACAGCATTGATCCACCCCTTAATTGGTAATTGTAGCTGATCTAATCCATGATAGCTTACATACCAGGTGCATATAGGTAGGGCCTAATGTAAAATCCCAGTCATAAGCCCACCTAAAACCACATACTCGCATGACACATAGAACCAGGGTGGCACCGACTGGAAGCCATCCAGCCCGCAACCTTCGATGTAGGGACCTGCTACTCCAACGTTGGTCTTCAACCTTCATCCAAGGGCCGCCTCCTCTGCGTCAATCGAGGGATCCCCTCTACATGCTGATTAAAAAACCATTTGTTGCTGATGGAATCGATAACTCTAATCGCTGTGGAATTACCGCTGGGGAATTACCACTGTGGATTATAAGACTTTGTTTCCAAGGGTTAACAGACTCAGTTTTCCAAAGGATTGAAAGTTTACCGCAATGGGATTACCTACGAACAGTATGGAATTTCCAAAAACATTATGGGATTATAATTTTGATCTTTCTTTCTCCACTTGCTAGATTACATAAAGATCAGAGACATTCGGTGGTATCCTTTCGTGTTGGAACTCATCTCCAAGGACAGGTGATGACTTCCAACGAAACTCTGAGTGTTACACTTTTCTTGAGCTCTCAAGGAGACAAGTGGACACTATTTTGTTACATTTATTTTGAATTAAGAGACACAAATCAATCAGAAAAGACTTCCTTTGAATTTGTGTTAATTCAGAATTTATCAACAGTATATTTTTTGTCATTTAATGATGATCTGTTATTAACATGAGTGTTACTCTCATGCTGGTTTATTCTGCAGTACGAGGATGCTTTAAAATTATGGCACAGTTCAGGGTAAACTTTTAACTGCAACTCTCTGCTTTGTCTGTGAATTAGCCATAATATTCTCTTTACTGGCAGCTCCATCTGGCCACTTGTCTAAACACAATACGTTAGTGTCCTTCAGAGTTTTCAACTCTGGGAACTGCTAAGTAACTCCTTTTATTTTGTTAAAACAGCCAATAAGCGGGAGGAAGTGGGCTAACCCTGCCCTCCATATTAAAACTCTTACTTCCCGTTTTGGCTTCAATGCAAAGGGGGAACTTGAACTAAGTTTTTCTTTAAACTGGTTTGAACGTTTGGGTCAAATGCCAATTAGACCTACGTATCAGCCAGGGTTACAGCACAGCTCAGCTGTAACTCACTCATTTCTGTTCTGAAAGAATTTATTTTCTGAAAGTTTTATTTCGAAAACCAGTCAGGACGTTGGCCTGGTTCCTGCCGGGAAAGGCGCTCTTCACGTATCGTTGAATCAGTTATACACGCGCTGAAGTTCAACTGGACGTCTACTGGACAACACAGTCCGTTAAGTGTCCACAAACTTCTCAGCTCTTATCTCCAAGAGACGTGTTCGTCACCAGGTAAAGAGTCGTTGATTGTATGCTGAGCGTGCGGGGAAGTCCAGCCGGACTCGTTTGGGAAAAGTGTCACCCTGTTGCATTTCAAAATAATTAACTTCTGTTAAACTTATCTTTCATTCCATTTCTTCCTCCTTAAACTTATTTTTCCTAAGCCAGTAAACTCTTAAGTAAATGTGCCAGCAGAAAGTTTAAACCTAACTTGTCTGTTTGTTTCAATTTGAATTCTTGTCTACAGTAGTTATTAAATCAGAGCTAATCTCGATACAAATGTTTAGGTACTTTCATGATTTTCTCAATAAAAGGTTCATCTCCTGGTGAATCGACATAAGTTGACGTTTCTTGTGAGATTATAATTTGTCTAGTCACATTTAAGCAATTTAATCCGGAAAAAGAGTGAACTCGTTAATAAATTTGGGTCAGATCAAATCTGCTCCAACTTTATTTGGAACATGGTAAAGTCAGTAAACTGACCACAACCTAACTTCCTACATGTTGATGCCCGTACTTGTTTAACTACACAATCTGGGGGCATACATTAAGTGTTCAACTACATGTATAATAAAAATA
>JBBPBX010097640.1:0-12824 GCA_038048925.1 Garcialebias charrua
TATAAAGTTTATGTAAATAAACTATAACAAATGTATTTTTTTTGTTGTATTTTGCTGAACTTGAAATACTAATAAGAAATGGGATAACCACAAGTGGTTCTTTATGTGGTGCTCCATGTATCCAAATCAGTACATGGGCTAAAATTCCCTTTATTTAAAGTTCAAATATAAGGGTAAATGAGAGGTAACTTGATAAGAGAGATTAAAAACATTTAATGAGCGATGGTCTAATGTTCTAGCTAAGAAGAAAAAAAAAACAGCTTATCTTTGAGCCCTGCAAGTGTCTCCTTCCCTGAAGTGTGATTTGGTCCAGCTTCTTGCCATGCATTTGTACTTGTTTAAAATGGTTGAAGGGGAGGGCAAGGTGTAGGACCCTGTCAAATCCCTCTGAAACCCAGGGATTCTCACACTATTAAATATAAATCTCATGTGGCCTATGAGACAAGGACGGAAGACCTTAGCTTCCCTGAAGAGGCTTGAATAGTGAGCAGAGGGTTTTCCTGTGTAGGGGAACATGGTGTGATGCATTTCATTTTGCTACACCGCTTAGCTGATCTTTGAAAGATATTGCTTTTAAAAGAGATGACTCTAGGCGATGGCCAAGTTCTGTAGTTTTATTACACCTTGGGGCTACGGCGGCCTGTCTTTGGAGAGATAAGGTTGTACCCTTTTCATTTTGTATCCTCCGGCCGATATTTTAAGCCGGCTTGTTAAGGACAGGCGAGCTGAGTGCTGGAACAGAGTTTGATGCATAGCTTTACAACAGGAGCCGGGCCCATAACGCTCAAAGGCCGATCATTTACTTCACTGTAACCTGCTGCTAAATGCTGCAGCCTGCTGGTTTAGGAAGAACATTTCTTTTCTCCTTAAACTCAACTTGACCTGAATCAAGCTAATTAGGCAGAGCTGGTGTTCACCTGCAGGTCCTGCCTTTATATCAGACAGACAGTGCTTTGAGCGGTGGTGGAGACTTGATGCAACAGGATTGGGCTTGTTGATCAAGTGTGTGGACTTGCTGGAAGCAAGGGTAGAAGCTGGACACAAGATTTGGCTTGTGAATCTAGTAGAGCTGGTGTGGAAAGACACCAGATGTCAGCTGATGAATGGGCTGAAGATACACTGAAGGTACATAGCCTAGTGTTGCTTGACAGCTGTAAAGCTGTGTGTGTGTTATGCTGACTCAGAGAAACCTCCACCCTCTCTGTTTGTTGGTAAGTCTGCTCAAGGGAGAGTAGCTGAGCTGTTTGGAGCTCTGAAGTGACCCTGACTATTTAAATAGAGTTCTGTGTGGACTAAAAGCACCTTAAGTGCTAATGGAAGTTTTGGCTTCTGACTTTGAAGGTGTGTACCTATGTTTGTGCCTATGAGGTTTATTCAGGTCTATGGTTGAAGACACTGAGGGCAGTGTCTTTACAGTTGTTTAGGAGGAGGACAACTGGGATCAACAGTGAGGTGGCTGTTGAGTTTTTTTTCTCTATCTCATGTTTTGTTGTACTTTTGACTGTGTGGGTGCAGGTAGTCCAGTTTTCGTGTTTTGTTTGTTTAGGGGTTTCTTTGGTAAGGTAGATCGTCGCCTGGGGGGGTACGACGGTCCTGTACAGGATTGGACCACCCTGGGTGGCGTTATATTGTTTTTGGCCTCGCCCACCAGTCCAACAATTATTTGTACTTTTTATTAATTTTCTTTTCCTTTGGACGCTGATCCAGAAGAAGTCGCTCCGTGCCTGGTGGGAGAAGCCAGGGAGGACCCTGCCTGCTTGGAAGCGCTTATTTTTAGTTAAATAAAATTTTGTTAAAACTTTTTCTGTGTCTGGTGTCCCATGAATATGTTTTGGCTGATCCAGTCGTAACATATTTATTTGGGGGCTCGTCCGGGATGACTAATATGAGCTAGTGTTTTGTAGTTCTCTCCTACAGAACTAGTAGTAGTGAATTGGGTGTTTTGGTGCATCTGCTGTGCTTTGCTTGTTAGACGTCCTGCACATCTGTTTTGTCAGCGGCCGGCTGACTAAAATCATTTGTAGTACTCTGGTGTGTCTGTTAGCCTACAGACTATCTACTCTTGGAAACCCCATCACGTTTCATCTAATAGTTGAGTTGAATCAGCTCAGCAAGCTGCTGATTTGGTTGAGTGCTCACAGCTGCGCGTCTGTTTGTTGCGTTCACTTGTGGCTCGGATATTTTAATACTGTTGTATTTAGTGAAGTGAACGGTCTACTGTCTTGTGTATATAACCATGGAGTTCAGTTTAGACGGTTTTGTAGAAAACCCTACTGTTGAGGCTCTGGCTAACTGCACAAAAGAGCAGTTATTGTGTGTAGCTGAACACTACGAGATCCCTGTAGATAAACGCACTAGAAGGGAGACGATAGAACGTGAACTGATCACAGAATTAGCTCGCCTTGGAGTTTTTACTGCTGAAATGATAGCAGAAAGTCCTGTGAGGACTCCATTCTCTTATGCTATGGATAAAGAGGTTCGCTTAAAGGAACTTGAATTAGAGTTGGAACTACGTCGGATGGAAAATGAAACCGTTAGGATAAAAAACGCAGCTGATGCTGAGGCGGTCATAAGAGCAGCAGAGCTCGAGAGGGAAGCTAAGAAAGAAGCTGCAGAAGCCACAATGAGAGCTGCTGAGCTGGCGCAACAGACAGCTTTAAGAGAGAAGGAAATGGAGATAGAAGCTAAAATTCGCCTGAAGGAGCTGGAACAAGGACAAGCTCCGTTTTCACCTGTTGTACCTAGTTTTGACGTGAGTAACAATCTATCATTCGTACCTTCATTCAATGAGAGTGACGTAGACAAATTTTTTGTCCTATTTGAAAAAAATGCGCACACTTTTAAGTGGCCTGATTATGCATGGCCCTTATTATTACAGTGCAAATTAACCGGAAAGGCTCAAGACGCTTATGCATCTCTTTCAATAGATGACAGTAGTGATTACAAGAAAGTGAAAGAAGCTATTTTACGAGCTTATGAATTAGTACCGGAAGCGTACAGACAAAAGTTCCGAAAGCTAAGAAAACTTGAGAGTCAGACTTATGCTGATTATATGAGAGATAAAGAAATTCTTCTTAATCGATGGTGTACGGCTAGTTCAGTGACTAGTTTTGAACAGTTTAAACACCTTATATTAATCGAAGATTTTAAGAAATGTTTACCGGATCGGGTAGCTACTTATTTAAATGAACACAGAGTGTTGGAGGCTTCTAAAGCCGCAGTTTTAGTAGATGAGTATATGTTGACCCATAAGCTCAGTTTTGAACGTCCTAGATTTGACAAAACACCTACTCCTGATAAAGTTAAAGCGGATGGTTTTGAGTCTCCTCGGTTTTTCAGACCCAGAGGTAACGGAAAGTCGAGAGGATCTGCTGTCGCTCACAGGGAGAGTGGTGCGTTTGCTGGACGTAGGGAAAGTAGAGCTTCGTTTGGACGTGGAGCATCTACAAAGGATAATGTAGTTTGTTTTTATTGCCGACAAGAAGGTCACATTAGTACCCATTGCCCTAAACTAAAACAAGATCCAAAACCAGTAGCACTTGTTGACACTCTGAGTAAACAGCTATCTCCCACTACAGGTTCTCCTGAAAACAACGGATTTCGGCCTTTTATAATGGAAGGGTTCATTTCTGTTTCTCACTCTGGTAATAAGGTACCGATCAAAATACTGCGTGATACAGCTGCATCTCAGTCCTTCATATTAGAAGATGTACTACCTTCTGATGAACTTGAGATTATTAAAACACAGCAACCTATACGTGGTTTTAGTATGCAAGATTTTAACGTGCCTTTAGCTAGAGTTGTGGTCCATTCTGAGTTATGTTCTGGAGAAGTCGTAGTTGGGCTTAGACCGAGTTTTCCCATTACAGGAATCTCAATGATCATGGGGAATGATTTGGCTGGAGGACGCGTGCTTGTTACTCCTGAAGTAACACCTGTCCCAGTGTTGTGTACCCAACCAGATGAATTAGCACGCACCTTTCCTGATGTTTTCACATCATGTGCTGTGACACGGGCAGCCTACAAACGTCAACAAAACGAAGAGACCGATGTTGACATTGACTTATGTAACAGTTTTATGATGAGTACTGAAGAGAATCCAGTGCCCATGTTATCAGAAACATGTGTAGAAGAGATGGATGAAACAAAATTGTCGCTGTCTAGACAACAGCTAGTTGACTTACAGAAGAAGGATGAAACCCTAAAAACCTTGTTTGCTAAAGATTTACCTGATGATCCGAAGCTAATAAGTACAGGATACTTTTTAAAGCAGGGCATGTTAATGCGCAAATGGACGCCGTTAACTGTTCGTCCTGATGAGGAATGGCATCAGGTAATACAAATAGTACTTCCTACACCCTATCGTGCTGAAGTATTGCGTCTAGCCCACGACAATCCATTAGCTGGTCATTTAGGGATCAGAAAAACATATGACCGCATACTGCGTCATTTCTTTTGGCCTGGACTGAAAAAAAATGTAATTCAGCATTGTCACTGTTGTCACATTTGCCAAATAGCAGGAAAACCAAACCAAGTAATACCTCCTGTCCCTCTTTTCCCAATCCCCGCTGTAGCCGAACCTTTCAAGCGTGTCATAGTTGATTGTGTTGGACCTCTACCTAGAACAAAAGCTGGGAATAAGTTTTTAATAACCATCATGTGTACTTCTACCAGGTTCCCTGAAGTATTTCCAGTACGTAAGATTACTACTCCAGTGGTCGTCAAGGTTCTCACAAGATTCTTCTCACTATTTGGACTCCCTCGTGTAGTACAAACTGACCGAGGCAGTAATTTTATGTCTAAGATATTTGCCCAAGTTTTAGACCAGTTGCACATTAAGCATTCTTGTTCTACGGCTTATCATCCTGAAAGCCAAGGTGCTCTTGAACGTTTTCATCAAACCATGAAAACAATGTTACGCACTTACTGTTTAGAATTTGAAAAAGATTGGGACGAAGGAATACATTTACAAATGTTTGCAATCCGTGAAGTTGTTCAGGAGTCTTTAGGTTTTAGTCCTGCTGAGCTAGTGTTCGCTCACAACGTGCGCGGTCCGTTAAAGCTTTTAAAAGAGAAGTGGTTGTGTGATGACACTGAGAAAAATCTAATAGACTATGTCAGTGATTTTCGTTTTAAGCTAAAAAGAGCATGTGAAATTGCCCAGAACAACATGAAAGTAGCTCAAGCTAAGATGAAGTCTCTGTTTGATAAAAAAGCTGTGGAGAGAGCATTTCAACCTGGAGACAAAGTATTGACACTACTTCCTGTCCCAGGCTCAAGCTTACAAGCTCGTTACTGCGGGCCATATATTGTGAAAGAGAAAATATCTGATCGTGATTATATAATCACTACTCCTGATAGGAAACGTGGTTCCAGACTGTGTCATGTAAACATGATCAAACCCTATGTTGAATCAAAGGATAACACCCATGTGAATACAGTGTGTGTTGTTAAATGTTCTGAGTTTGTTGAAAACAAGCTGGAACTATCTGGTGCTGAAAGTGCTGAAAATGAGGAAGACTGTTTCCCTCATGTGAAAATGGAAGGGAAGCTACCTAACTCTCACTATTTAGCTCACTTAGATGTGTTGTTTGCTCATCTTAATGATGAAAAAAGAGAAGACTTAAAACAGTTAATCGCTTCAAATAACTGTCTGTTTTCAGATACACCCTCTCAAACAAAAGTCATACAACATGACATCGATGTGGGTGAAGTTCAGCCAATAAAACAGCACCCTTACAGAATAAATCCCAATAGACGACAACAATTAAAGGAACAAGTTCAGTACATGCTGGATAATGGATTGGCAGTACCTAGTCATAGTGCCTGGAGTTCACCATGCCTGTTAGTCACTAAACAGGGTAGAAGTGACAGATTCTGTACTGATTACCGAAAGGTTAACGCAGTAACAAAACCAGACTGTTACCCGTTGCCCAGGATGGAAGACTGTGTAGACCATGTTGGAGCTGCACAGTTTGTGACTACACTTGACCTATTAAAAGGGTACTGGCAAGTACCTCTAACTGAACGTGGTCAGGAAATCTCTGCCTTTGTCACCCCGGATGCATTTTTACAATATACTGTAATGGCATTTGGTATGCGCAACGCTCCTGCCACTTTTCAGAGGCTCATGAATGTTGTATTGTCTGAACTTGATTTTTGTGAAGCCTATTTGGATGATGTAGTAATCTTCTCTGACACTTGGGAAGATCACCTAAAACACTTACAGATTGTATTTGCTCGTCTAACAGAAGCGACTCTAACAATCAATCTGTCCAAATGTCAATTTGGTCATGCCACTGTAACTTATTTAGGAAAAAAAGTTGGAGGTGGTCATGTATGTCCAGTAGAGGCGAAGGTAGAATCCATTCTATCAGTTCCTATTCCCTCTACACGAAAAGAACTGAGAAGATATTTAGCTATGATTGGGTACTACAGAGGGTTTTGTAAAAACTTTTCCTCTGTAGCAGCTCCTCTAACGGACCTTCTTAGTCCTAAAGTGAGTTTTACATGGAGTGACCAGTGTCAAGCAGCGTTTGAACAAACAAAGCTGCTGTTAACAACTGCTCCAGTGTTATCTGCACCTCGCTTTGATGTCCCATTCAAAGTAGCTGTGGATGCGTGTGACTCTGGTGTAGGAGCTGTCCTTCTTCAGGAGGATTCTGATGGGATAGATCACCCAATCTCCTATTTTTCAAAGAAGTTGAATTCTTACCAAAAACATTATTCAACGATAGAAAAGGAGGCCTTGGCCCTGATATTAGCCTTGGAACACTTTGAGGTGTATGTTGGAGGATCTTGTGATCCAGTTGTCATTTTTACTGATCACAACCCTCTTATATTTTTAAACAAGATGCGCAATAAGAATAGAAAACTAATGAGTTGGTCCTTAAGACTACAACCATTCAACATCTCTATCCAACACATAAAGGGTAAAGATAATGTTGTAGCCGATGCGCTCTCTCGCCTCTAAAGTTCCTGAGGTCAATTTTTTTTTGTATGGGAAATGTGTTGTGTCCTTATACGACACTTGCACATTTTCCCCATTCAAAAATCTGGCCATAGGGGTGTTATGTACCCCAGGGTTTTTAAATGTTTTTAAACAACAGTCTAAGATCCTGTTTATTTTACTTCACTGTAACCTGCTGCTAAATGCTGCAGCCTGCTGGTTTAGGAAGAACATTTCTTTTCTCCTTAAACTCAACTTGACCTGAATCAAGCTAATTAGGCAGAGCTGGTGTTCACCTGCAGGTCCTGCCTTTATATCAGACAGACAGTGCTTTGAGCGGTGGTGGAGACTTGATGCAACAGGATTGGGCTTGTTGATCAAGTGTGTGGACTTGCTGGAAGCAAGGGTAGAAGCTGGACACAAGATTTGGCTTGTGAATCTAGTAGAGCTGGTGTGGAAAGACACCAGATGTCAGCTGATGAATGGGCTGAAGATACACTGAAGGTACATAGCCTAGTGTTGCTTGACAGCTGTAAAGCTGTGTGTGTGTTATGCTGACTCAGAGAAACCTCCACCCTCTCTGTTTGTTGGTAAGTCTGCTCAAGGGAGAGTAGCTGAGCTGTTTGGAGCTCTGAAGTGACCCTGACTATTTAAATAGAGTTCTGTGTGGACTAAAAGCACCTTAAGTGCTAATGGAAGTTTTGGCTTCTGACTTTGAAGGTGTGTACCTATGTTTGTGCCTATGAGGTTTATTCAGGTCTATGGTTGAAGACACTGAGGGCAGTGTCTTTACAGTTGTTTAGGAGGAGGACAACTGGGATCAACAGTGAGGTGGCTGTTGAGTTTTTTTTCTCTATCTCATGTTTTGTTGTACTTTTGACTGTGTGGGTGCAGGTAGTCCAGTTTTCGTGTTTTGTTTGTTTAGGGGTTTCTTTGGTAAGGTAGATCGTCGCCTGGGGGGGTACGACGGTCCTGTACAGGATTGGACCACCCTGGGTGGCGTTATATTGTTTTTGGCCTCGCCCACCAGTCCAACAATTATTTGTACTTTTTATTAATTTTCTTTTCCTTTGGACGCTGATCCAGAAGAAGTCGCTCCGTGCCTGGTGGGAGAAGCCAGGGAGGACCCTGCCTGCTTGGAAGCACTTATTTTTAGTTAAATAAAATTTTGTTAAAACTTTTTCTGTGTCTGGTGTCCCATGAATATGTTTTGGCTGATCCAGTCGTAACACCATCTATAAATCAAACATCCTGCCTTCCTGAACCCAGACAGATAGATTCTTTACTGACTGAGGTCCATGCTTTATCCATCCATCCATCAAACATCCATCCATCTATCAAACATCCATCCATCCATCATCCATCCATCAAACATCCATCCATCTATCCATCCATCCATCCATCAAACATCCTGCCTTCCTGAACCCAGACAGATGGATTCTTTACTGACTGAGGTCCATGCTTTATCCATCCATCCATCCATCATCATCAAACATCCATCTATCAAACACATCCATCCATCATCAAACATCCATCCATCAAACATCCATCCATCCATCATCCATCCATCAAACATCCATCCATCTATCCATCAAACATCCTGCCTTCCTGAACCCAGACAGATGGATTCTTTACTGACTGAGGTCCACGCTTTATCCATCCATCTATCCATCAAACATCCATCCATCAAACATCCATCCATCCATCCATCAAACATCCATCCATCTATCCATCAAACATCCTGCCTTCCTGAACCCAGACAGATGGATTCTTTACTGACTGAGGTCCACGCTTTATCCATCCATCTATCCATCAAACATCCATCCATCAAACATCCATCCATCCATCCATCAAACATCCATCTATCCATCCATCAAACATCCTGCCTTACTGAACCCAGACAGATGGATTCTTTACTGACTGAGGTCCACGCTTTATCCATCCATCCATCAAACATCCACACATCCATCCATCCATCCATGCATCCATCCATCAAACATCCATCATCAAACATACATCCATCCATCCATCAAACATCCATCCATCAAACATCCATCCATCATCCATCCATCAAACATCCATCCATCTATCCATCTATCCATCAAACATCCTACCTTCCTGAACCCAGACAGATGGATTCTTTACTGACTGAGGTCCATGCTTTATCCATCCATCCATCAAACATCCATCCATCAAACATCCTGCCTTGCTGAACTCAGACAGATGGATTCTTTACTGACTGAGGTCCACGCTTTATCCATCCATCTATCCATCCATCCATCAAACATCCTGCCTTCCTGAACCCAGACAGATGGAATCTTTACTGACTGAGGTCCATGCTTTATCCATCCATCCATCCATCCATCAAACATCCATCTATCAACCATCCATCCATCAAACATCTATCCATCCCATGACGTAATCTCTTTCAGGGAAGACCCTGAATTTTTCTACATGAAAAGGCCAGACCACATTCTGCAGCAATCACAACATTATTGTCGTTTGCACTGCATGTGGTACATGTGATGAAACGAGATTATGTACACATGGTCCCAGTTACATCCAACAACAAAATGTAAGAGAAAAACAGTAATGACATCTAGGATATAACTAAAAAAAAACATCAACTAGAAATACACTAATCACTAATGTAATAAAAAAACATCATTACAAACAGTAGCAGGAACATGAGTCTGTATGAACAGATGGTCACAAATGAACATTGCAACAAGAAAACAGATCAGCATCAGCATGATGTGATATTTTGCAGTAATTATTCTTATTTATTTATTCATGAGTCTAACAGCCTTAGGGTAGAAGCTGTTCCTCTGTCTAGTGGTTCTACATTCCATGCTCCTTAACCTCCGTCCTGAGGGGAGTGGGGCAAAGACTGTGTGTGCTGTGTGAGTGGGGTCCTTCATGATGCAGGTGGCTCTCTTCCTGCATCTGGAGGTGTAGATGTCTGTGATGGTGGGGAGACTTGACTCCCCAGTTTCCCAGTCTACATTGGCTTATCTGTAACCTAAATTTCAGCATTGTTTGCCCTGAAAATGAAGGCAGTAATTCTGACATTCTTTTCATAAATTGCATTTTTTTATGACAGTGAAACATGCAAAGGCAAAAAAGACAGAGCCCAAAGGAAGATGCAAACAATCATGTCAAAAATCAAAAGGACAAAGAGGGCCTTGTCATCAAATTTATCAGTGAACTTAAAGGTATGTGGAGCTTTATTAGTGTTAACAAAAAATACAATTGTTCCTATAATTTATTTTTGTATAACTAGGTCGTGGAATCTTTGCAAAAAAATCCTTTGCAAAAGATGACTTTCTTTTGGAATATCGAGGTGAATTGATCACCAAGGAGGAATGTGAGAGGAGGCAACAAGTTTACGATGAATCACAGAAAGTGTTTTTGTTTGAATTCTACTTCGATGGAAAAATATTGTGGTGAGTATGTATGAGTAAGTAAGAATAACCTATCATTATGTCTGACATGACTTATAAAAGGATATTAATTGTAAGGTAATTTATAGTGCTGGCAAGATTAAAAAAAAATGCATTATGCATTTGTAGTGTTGATGCAGCAAACGAGGACGGGTCGCTTGGAAGGCTTGTAAATGATGACCAGATAAACCCAAATGCAAAGATGAGGTACACAGTTGTAAACAAAAAGCCCCATCTATGTTTGTTTGCAACTAAACCCATCAATGAAGGAGATGAGATCACCTATAATTACGGCGACTCAGAATGGCCATGGAGATGCAAGGTGATTTAAATTTTACTTTTTGAATGTAATCATGATTAAAAATAGTTTTTTAATCATACAGGTTTACAACATATGTTTCACCACAATATATTTTTAATTCTTTCCTACTATGTGATCAAAATCTCAACAGACATTACATGGAATGTCTTCTGATGGGCAAGATTTTGAGGCACCAACTCCAACAGAGGTTTCAGTTGCTAACAAAACATTCTGTAAGAGCAAAATAAAGGTATGTGCAAGTGCATCGAGGAAGGATAGTTGACACTGAAAAAGTACTCCTTTAAAGAATGTCATTTTTCTATTTTTACTATTTACAGAATAGCCATAAATATGATGAACCAAACAATTGTGTAATGTTTCTTATTTGCATAGGACAGCAGCTATCATCAAAATGTAGAATTTCTTCTAAAGATAAGTATAAATGATCTGTTACAGATGACATGTGAACACGTCCAGAGTCAGGAGATCGCAGGCAGCCAGAAGCCGGATCAACTTCCTTTAAACACGAATACCAAGGTACATTTTAGTTCTTGTGTTCCTAAACAGAATTACTTGCTACGTGTGGTTTCATCAACCTTAATGTTCAATTGTGTATGTATGGGAGTGTATTGTGGTTTTTATGGACAGTGGTTTGTTAGGACAGTCATACGCTATAAACAATCAGACAATAAATCAGATTACAGCTCGTTACTGTCCTGACAAAACACTGTCCTTAAAAACCACTATCTATATCTATAGATATAGACCATCTATAGATATGACCAGCTGCATCACTGTGTGGTTTGGTGCATGTACTGCATCCTGCCGCAAGAGCCTCCAGCGCATTGTGAGAGCAGCTGAGAAGATCGTGGGCACCTCCTTGCCCTCACTGCAGGACTTACACAGCAAACGCCTCACTCGGAAAGCCCACCGCATGGCAGGTGATCCCACACACCCACTACACAGCTGCTTCAGACTGCTGCCATCAGGAAGGAGACTGAGGAGTCTCCAGGCTCGAACCAGCAGACTGAGAGACAGCTCTGTTCATCAGGCAGTCAGAATGCTAAACACTCTGCCTGCTCTGCCTCCCCTCCCATTTGAACTGCCTTAACACTAAAACTTTCTCACATACTATCACTCAACACAAAGTTTTTAACACTAGACTCTGTGTCACCAAACGGGTTTTCACTAAACTCTCGGTCATGTGCTCATACAGTTTGCACTACTTCTCATACTTGCACTAATGTCTGTATTACATCACTGCCTATAATCATAATACTGTTTACATTCTCTGTTTACATTTATTAATACTGTTTACTTTTATTACTACTGCTTACATGTAATTACTACTGTTTACATTTATTTACACTACTCTAATATCTACACCACTGCTGGTACATATACAGTGTGCTCTGAACGGTCTTATTTAGGGATGCCCAATGTGCCTTACTGCATATGCCACTTTTTGCCTCTACAACAACATCAACTACTACCTCATACATATACTGTGTACATTGACTCATACGCTGCTTTGCCACTTTGCAAATGTCAATGCTAGAAACCTTTAGTTTATTTTAGTTATACTTTTTATACTCTTTTTTTATACCACTATGCAAAAAAAAAAAAAAAAAAAAAAAACTCAGGACAGTGTTAGTTTTACTATTTTTATGCTTATGTCTATTATTATATGTTTCAGTGTTTCAATGTTTAGATGTTTACTGTTGCACCGAGGGACTGAGAGAAACGCAATTTCGGTCCTGTGTATGTCCTGCACTGTACATATTGCAGATCTGACAATAAAGTTGACTTTGACTTTGACTTTGACTTTGAGCATCTAGGGTTCCCGGGGGAGCAGATGTGGGTTAAGGGCCTTGCTTAAGGGCCCAGAGTGGGGAAGATGAGGGTGGAGACAGGTGTGACTGCTTCACTTATCCCACCCACATCTTTGATGTTGTCGGTACCAGGGCTTGAACCGGCGACCTTCCGATCACAAGCGCACCTTCTTAACCTCTGCGCCACCACTTCCACATTTTTATATGCATTTGCATTTACATGTATATGTGCACTTACATATTCATGCATATATGCATTTGCATTTACATGTATATATGCACTTACATATACATGTATA
>JBBPBX010097641.1:0-12823 GCA_038048925.1 Garcialebias charrua
AACACATAAAATAAGATTTTTCAAAATTTTCCCAATTTTTTATTTTTTTTAATTTAACTTTATTTTATTTTATTAATAAGATGCGTTCGTAACACTGAATTGCAGTAAGTCGAGACCTCCGTAAGTCGAGGACTACTTGTATATAATATTGTTTATTATTCCACCACATTCAGACATTTGTAGTTTAAAAAAAGTCGACATCATTAAATGTGTCATTAGAAAAACAAATTTCGTTCAGTTTTACATGTTTGACCTCGTCTCAGCTGAGCTGAAGGTTCTTCCACTAAACGATGGAAGTCACATGTGGGTTTAGAACCAACAACCTTTCAGAGCCGAGCATCTGCGTCACCTTCAGGTCCGTCAGCGCTGCTGCCTCCCAAGTTGTTGTCGTCGCTCCTTCATGATGGATCTGCTGTGATTTCATGCCCGTGTCTTCTGGTTATTGATGTCTGCACGTACACACACACACACACACACACACACACACACACACACACACACACACACACACACACACACACACACAGGCCCTATCATTTAATGAATGTGGCCTTCGTGCGCTCTGGGATTCTCATGCAAATGGCCGTCCGGTCGTACCGTCAGTTCTGGATGCAGAGTAACGCTTGTGCGCAGCTGTTTGTGTGCACGGAGGCGGCCCTCAGTTGTGTCTCTGATTTCAGCCTCCTGGTCGCCTCCTCTTGGCGTCATGAATTTCAATAACGTCTGAACGTTTTCAAACGTCCACAGATCACAGAACCTTTCTGAAGGAACAAATACAATCTGAGCTGGTGTCAATCACCGAGCAGCCGAACCAATTATCAGAGGCACACCGAGTAAAGAATCGACAGCCGAATATACGTTTAAATATCCTGGGTACGCGTAGAGTCCGATGTAAAACTGTTTGAGGGGCTCCAATCTGCTTCCTGCCCTGTAGGAGGCGTTCAGGATCACGAGTAGCTGTACAAGAACACTCACCAGTTCTGTCAGTCTCTTGGCACTTGACCTCTTCCTGTTCTGATCAGGGGCCAGCCAGCTCTCACGGCTCCGACATGTTCTCTGTTCTCCAGGCAGAGGAAGAGCTTCTGGACTCGCATTAAAGCTCAGGTCCTCATCTAGAGGCCCAGAAGCCTCGGGGTTCTGCTCCGTGTCTTCAGAACCAGCTGCTGAGCGGGTCATCACAAGCATCTTTTAATTGTGCTTTTTACCTCGTGTGGACAGAGGCCAGTTTTACTTCTAACCAGAGAAAAGCTTATTAATTAGTGATTTTATGGTAAATGGTAAATGGAGCTTATTTATATAGCGCTTTCCAGCCCCCTGTGAGGAGCCCCAAAGCGCTTTACAATACCAGCCATCCACCCATTCATTCAGACATTCATACACCGGTAGTGGTAGCCTGCCTTGCAAGGCGCCATCCAGACCTACCGGGAGCAACTCGGGTTTAAGTGTCTTGCCCAGGGACATGACACATGGTGGACGGATGCGGGATTCGAACCTCCAACCTCCCGATCAGGGGTCGACTGCCATTACCACTACCCCACGGCCGCCCCGTGAGCTGAAAGTAGCTGAAAAACAGCAGAAATTAGCAGAATGAGCTGAAACCGGTAGAAAGAGGCTGAATAGATGAAAAAAAATCTGAAATAAGCAAAAAAGAAACTGAAATGAGCAGAAAAAACTGAAACTGTCACATAAAAATAGCTCAAAAAGCTGAAAGGAGCTGAAAAATGCTGAAACTGGCACAGAAAAGTAGCTCAAAATGTTGAAAGGAGCTGAAAAATGCTGAAACTGGCACAGAAAAGTGGCTAAAAAAGTTGAAAGGAGCTGAAAAAAACTGAAACTGGCACAGAAAAGTGGCTAAAAAAGTTGAAAGGAGCTGAAAAATGCTGAAACTGTCACAGTAAAGCATCTTAAAAAGCTGAAAGGAGCTGAAAAAAACTGAAACTGGCACAGAAAAGTAGCTCAAGAAGCTGAAAGGAGCTGAAAAAAGCTGAAACTGGCACAGTAAAGCATCTTAAAAAGCTGAAAGGAGCTGAAAAAAGCTGAAACTGGCACATAAAAGTAGCTCAAAAAGCTGAAAGGAGCCAAAAAAAGCTGAAACTGGCACAGTAAAGCGTCTTAAAAAGCTGAAAGGAGCTGAAACTGTCACAGAAAAGTAACTCAAAAGGCTGAAAGGAGCTGAAAAAAGCTGAAACTGTCACAGTAAAGCGTCTTAAAAAGCTGAAAGGAGATGAAAAAAAGCTGAAACTGTCAAAGAAAAGTAGCTCAAAAAGCTGAAAGGAGCTGAAAAAAGCTGAAACTGGCACAGTAAAGTGTCTTAAAAAGCAGAAAGGAGCTGAACGAAGCAGTAAAATGTTTCAGGAACTGTTTTGGTTTAGGATTTGTTGAAATGGAGCTAACGTTTCAGAGCAAGGTGCTGAACGAAACCCGGATCAATAACTAGAAAGATTCAGAAAATGTATTTGTGTTTTTAATGGAAATGAAATGAAATAAAAATAGAAACATTCAGTGAATATTTCTGTACTGATTCTAATAATGGGGAGCTCCTTCAAACATCCGAGCCTGTAAGGTTTGGCTTTCAGCCTTGTCTCGTTCCATCGGTGTCCTCCGCCCCGTCCACAGACGTCCAGCAGTCCGCTTCGTCCTGGTTCTCCAGCAGCTGACGCGGACCACCGGACCGGCCTGGCATCATTTGTCCATACAAGCCGAATGTAAATATATTTATACGGAGGTGGAATGAGTTCAGTGGTCTGTTTACTGGCAGCATATGGACCTTACCAAGCTCCGCCCACAGGGCCGCGTTTCATTGGCTAATACCCATAACACGTCACAGCGCAGCTTCCACGTGCGTGCCGGTCTCACAAAACAAACGCTACGGTAGCGTTTGTGAGACCGGCACCACATGCTACTTACATTGCTAGCTAGCATACGTGCAGATTTTTTCTGCGTCAGGGCTGGAAAAATTGTCCTCCACCGTCAGTGGGGTATCTGTACAGGAGATGTCAGGTACCCTGACCGTATTTGTGGAAGTAAAATTCACCGTTTGTGAAACTGAATGCCTTGCTCGGATCAAAGCTTGTGCACGACCACAAAACTGAACAATTATTTCTTTCACCAGCAGAGAAGGGTTGACCTGCTTTTGAAACCTGCTAGTTAACAACACGCGGTCACGATGAGAGAAAGCCACATGTGGCATGACTCATGTCTTTCTGTACTCTCTACTGCTACACACAGTTCACTGAACGTCCTGGAAGTTGGGAAGAAACAGCTCCGCTAACCCCACATGAGCTAGCTAACGCAACGAGCTCTACTGTCGATTTCACCTAAAACTGCACAAAATCGTGACACGAAGGCTGGATTTTAACTAACACACCAGACGGCTGAGCTCGTTAGCCCTCACAAAAGTCGCTGTCGGCGTGTTTAGCAGCTAAAGCAGCAACGGCTAACCAACCACTTAAGGAATGAATGGAGATTACAGTTAGCATTAGCTTTGCGACCAAGGCACACAAACTTTTGCCAACAATAGAAATCGCTGATTTCAAAAGTAACCCTCAAAACCATGAATGCCTGACTTACCCAGCCTTGCAGGACAATAGGCATCAGTGATCCTGTCCACAGCTGTAATAATGCTGAGCCTGAGCGTGTGAGGAGCTGATGTTTTCCCCATAGCATTAGCGGTGACGCGCACGCTGTTTGGAGGCATCGCGTGGATCAAACAACTTGATAACGTCCACAAAAAAAAATAACATGAACTTGTTGGTTCCCCTGTCCATTGTCATGGCTGATATTTTGTTGGAATCTGGCAGAAATGATACACTATTCGACTCAAAAATACCCTGCAGTCAGTCGACGCCATGTTTTCCATTGACACCAAAGCTGCGCTTGGGAGACGGGCAGCCATCTTGGAGCTTAGGGGGCGTTTCTGGGCGGAGCTTGGTAAGGTCCATTGTCTTGTTGGGACAAATTAAAGGCAGATTCCATTAATTTGTCCGGCTCGGCACGCTGACGTGAATTAGCATTTCTATCTTGCAGCTTTGTGAACACTCATTAAGAAACAGAACTGCTGAAGTTGTAAATTTCAGTGAATCAAAGTGCACTCACTCTCACTTTTCCACTGCTCGACCTCCAGAACCCTTTGATAGACGTGCCCCCCCTCCCCCACCCCCGTTTGCGTGTGCGTGTGTGTTGTTGTTTATTGGAGTGTGAGGTCCATGACAGCTATCAGCGGCTCATTCACTACATTAATGAGAATGATAGCAGCTTTAAGAGACTGTTCCACACTCTGACCAAACTCATTAACACGGCCTCACATTTAAATACTCCGCTCTTCTTCCTTCCCATCCTCTTCATCACGCTTTAACTTTAGCTGTCCCCTCGTTTTCGCTCTCCTTTGGCTTTGCAGCTGAACTTCACACTTTTAATCACTTCACGACAGATTACAGTATTTCAGTTTATCATCTCGAACGGCTCGACTCGAGAACAGCTTGCTCTCCCTTCACCTCGCGTTAGCGAAGGTTATATAAAAAGCTCCTCCATTTTGACCGACCTGGATCATGACTAGAGCAGACGTGGGCAACATATGGCCCGAGGGCCAAAAGTGGCCCCTAGACAATTCCATTTGGCCCCAAAATTCTTAATTCCAAATAACTTTTAAAAAAAGTTGATGAAAACCTGCATATAATATTTTCTTGGGCAAATACAGGTAGTCCCCGAGTTACGACGCAGTTCCATTCCTACGCCTGTTCGTAACACGTAAATAGTCGTAAGTCGGAAAATACGTCCAAACGGCACCTCATACGTATAGTACTGTATTTTTACCAAGCACTTAACACATTACCCTACATATTTATCAAAAAACACATACAGTGCATTTGGAGCCATAATGAAGGGAAAAAAAGAGTTAATTTCTTACTGGGAGCTGGTCAATTCTTCCTCCGTCTGTTAGCATGTTAGCTCGTGCACCTCCGAGCTCCGAGCTACAGCTCGTTGCTCAGCTGTAGCCTGTCTGCCTCGTAAACCTCCGCTCAAAACAATAAGGTCTCTTGTATTTCCACGCACGGTCCAGCAGTCCAGAGTTAGCATATTTAGCATATTAGCCCCTCCTGACCTCCTCTGCTCCGGTCTGCCTGAGGTCTCCTGTAAGTTTCCAGAAATTTCCAGCGCGTCAAGCTCCCTCCCTCCTTCCTGTAAGTTTCCACTGAGCGTGCGTCAAGCTCCCCCCCCTCCCTCCCTCCCTCCTGTAAGTTTCGTTTCGGTACCGTATTTTCTGGTGTAAAGGCGCATAAACCACATAACTTGAAACAATGCTTTTCAATGGGAGGGCGTTCGTAACCGCGAAACGTCGTAACTCGAGACCGTCGTAACCCGGGGATTACCTGTACATGAAAAGCCTTTTGGGTGAAGAAGAGCTAAAACCTTTTTTCAAGTCATCTTGTTCCCAGGATTCGACTGAACCTCAACAACTCAAACACAACTTATTTAAGCTGACACATATATTGTCCCAACAGAGCATGTCTTATATTCCTAAGAGTATCGGAGAGACATATTTGTATCCAGAAGGCCACAAGACAAATGTTTTCCAGATTATCTGTCCTTAAGAAAATCTATTTTTCAGTCCTCTGAGTGGCCCTTCGATTGCTTTAAATGTCTTGATTTGATCCTCTGGATGAAAATGTTGCCCAGCCCTGAGCTAGAGAAACATTTCTCATGAAAACACAGCAGGAAAGCTTATTGCTAAAGGATTTTAGCTGAACGCTGCTGAAAATCAGCTGAGATCTGTACAAAAAGCAGAACGGGGCAGAAATGTAAAAGTAGAAGCTGAAATAGGCAGAGTGGATACAAGCAGAAAAAAAATTAAATTTGGAAAAAAGTAGCTGAAAAAGTGAGAACCAGCTGAAGTTGAAATAATTAGAAAGAGGCACAAAACGGAAATGAGCAAAAAAAAAAAAAACGAAAAGAAAAAGTCTAAAATGAGCATAAAAATACCCTAAAAGCTGAAAATGCAGATTAAAAGCTTCCTTTAGCTGAAATAAGCTGAAATAAGCAGAAAATGGCACAAAGGGAGCTCCGTTCATTTTCATTGACGAAAACATGGCAGACAGAACTAAACGTTTCAAAATGTAAAACTGGCACCAACTAGGGCTGAACGATTTTGGAAAATAATGTACACGTAATTGCAATTTTTTTTCTATAAATTGCAATTGCGATTTAAAACGCGATTATTTTTTAAAGTATTTTTCAACAAACAGAAGCAATAAATCAATCTGTTTATAATAAACAATGTCAGATTTATTTAAAGCAGAGATTACAATAAAGCAAATAAATCTATGCCTTTTCACCATTTCTATTTTTTCTTGTTTCATTAACATAATAGTAAACATGTTAAGTGAACTTCCTAACTACCGGTACTGTCTGAACTTCACATGACAGTGAATAAATAAATATAAAAAATTAGATATAAAAAATTACTGTTTGAAGTTCAAACAGTTTGGTCAGTGATCCTTGTCGGCTGATACTTTGCTTACTTGAAGTTGAAGCACTGGTTGTTGTCATTCTAGCCATGCAACCATCGTAAATGTCTTTGTGGTGTTTTTTTTTTTTAAAGTGTTGATAAAGATTTGTGTCACGTGACCAGTCAAATTACAGCCTTCGCGATTAGCAAATCTCATTTTATCATATTGCGATATTATTGCAAATGCAATTAATTGTTCAGCCCTAGCACCAACACCAAAAGTTGGAGCAGGAATGTCCTGAATGAGCCGAACCTTTTGAGACACGAACTGCTGAAACGGAACAAGAACCGTGAAATCGATGAGAACGATCCCGAAACATTCAGACTGTACGAGCGTTTGCTCCACGTTCACACACCGGTGACGAGGCATTGAACTGAAAACGTAAACAGATCCAGAGCCAGCTGGAGAGGAGGACCTGCAGGATATAAACCCTGTTCCTGTTTGAAGAAGACAACAGCATCTCCGATGAAGGATGAGATGAAGATGAGTTTGAAACACCCGTTCACAGGGTCATGTGAAAGGGTTCAAACCAGTCCAATACAGTAGTTTTATTGTACCAAGTACTTTGTTAAATTTTTTATAGTTATATATAGCACTTGTACTATGGTAGTGTACAGTATGGTATTGTACTTTTACGCCTCGTTGTGGTTGTTGGTTCATGCTGTCACTGGTCATCTGGATCACTAAACTCTATAATTTCTGCTCACACCTGGTTTGAACATCTGGATGTAGCAGATTACCGTATTTACCCTCCTACAAGTCAACCATCAGTTAATCACACCTTCTCATTTTCTCCGTTCTCAGTCAGTGAGGTAAATAAACTGTTAAATGATCTTGATCCTAAAAAATCTGCAGGTCCAGATGAACTTCCACCTTATTTCTTAAGGCTGGCTGCTCATATCATCACAGTCCCTGTGACCCACATCTTTAATCTGTCCATAAGCCAAAACACCATTCCGGATGCTTGGAAAACAGCCTTTGTTCTTCCTTTGCTGAAGGGAGGTGACCCCACCCACTGAACAACTATCGACCAATCTCTAAACTCTGCATTTTAGCCAAGGTTCTAGAAAATTGATAAACTCTCAGATCAAAAATTATTTGGACTCATTTAACATCTTACCTCTCCATCAATCTGGTTTCAGGAAAAAACACAGCACAACGACTGCTTCTCTGAAGGTTCTGAATGATGTTGTTGAAGCATTGGATGCTAAGAATTATTGTGCTGCACTTTTCTTAGACCTGTCTAAAGCTTTTGACACAGTGGATCATAACATCTTGTGTCATAAGCTCTCAGAAATTGGGTTCTCTGATCACACCATTGGTTGGTTTTCTAATTATCTGTCCAATCGGATGCAATGTGTTCAGCACAACGGTACTTCTTCCAGTTATTTAACGGTTAAAAATGGTGTACCACAAGGCTCAGTCTTAGGACCAACCCTCTTTACAATTTACATAGCTAATGTAGGTCAGAGCATCCCTGATGCATCCTTACATTTCTATGCTGATGACACAGTTGTTTACTGCCGAGCTAAAACAGTAGCTAAGGCTTTCCAGTCTCTGCAATCCGCTTTTGACATCATCCAGTCAGATTTGTTCCGTCTCAAACTTGTACTAAATGCTGATAAAACAAAAGGGATGTTTTTTTCAAGTAGGAAGTCGGTCCCAGCAGATCTTCCTCTGATTTTATCCTCAAATGGTGTCCCAATTGAGTTTGTTGATTCCTATAAATATTTGGGTATACTGGTTGATTCACAGCTCTCTTTTAAACTCCACGTGGAAAACCTAGTAAAGAAACTGAAAGTTAAACTGGGTTTCTTTTTCAGAAACAGATCATGTCTAACACTGAATGTTAGGAAACGCCTTGTATCTGTGACTTTCCTCCCTCCATTGATTACGGTGACATTCTCTACATGAATGCTCCTACAAGCACCCTGCAGATGTTGGATGTTGTCTATCATGGTGCACTAAGATTCATAACTGGCTGTGATTATCGTACCCACCACTGCACCCTGTATTCACTGGTTAACTGGACATCATTAACCTCACGCAGACTCTTCCACTGGTACATTTTCATCTTTAAATCACTTCTTGGTCTGCTGCCCTCATACATCTCCTCCTACATGTCTCTGCGTGAGTGCAGCTACAGCGTGCGCTCTCAGGACATGATTACCTGCAGTGTTCCGTCAGTGAGGACTGAACTTGGAAAAAGGGCCTTCTCCTACTCCGCTCCTGCTTCATGGAAT
The DNA here is from genome assembly GCA_038048925.1 of Garcialebias charrua. NCBI lineage: Eukaryota > Metazoa > Chordata > Actinopteri > Cyprinodontiformes > Rivulidae > Garcialebias > Garcialebias charrua. The sequence continues at coordinate 8,750 of JBBPBX010097641.1, forward strand.
ATCTTACAAAAAGATCTGAAGCTCTCGACCTTGACTTCTCTAAATGGTTTTAAGAATCTTTTGGAATCCTGGCAAAAACCATTGCAGATATGTTCTTGTTTTTGATTTTGTACATCTACCTTGTGGTGTTTTGCTAGTTTTGATACTTTGCATTTCACTTTCTATTTCTCTCCTATGTTTTTTTTTTTTTTTTCTGTTGTTTGTTGTTTAAGGAAATTCTACCATTGCTGTTCATCATTCTTTAGTTTGTAGCAGGTCGCTCTTGTAAATGAGCCCTCGAGGCTCAATGAGATTTACCTGACTAAATAAAGTTTGAATGAATGAATTTTCTGGAGTATAGGTCGCACCTGAATACAGGTCACACTGTCCAATTATTGCCAAAGTATAGGAAAAATCCATATATACTGTAGGTTGCACCTGAATATAGGTCGCACCTACGTCAAAATGTGGACCGTGTTTAGCTCTGCTGCAAATGTCTGCCACAGGAGCGCACAGCAAGGCTTTTAAGAAGATTAACACTTAAAAACAATTATTTGTTTGATAAAAATTATAGCAAATATGTGTCTGAGCTGAACTTTTCTTTAATAAATGAATAATTTTAGCAGGATAAACACCTAAAAAATATATTTGTTAGCTGACATTATTGTAAGAGTGTGTCTCAGTTTAATTTTTGTTAATAAATGATTACAAATCAGCTTATTTTATAAAAAGCCATAAATAGGTTGCACCTGAATATAGGTCGCAGGGTATGCAAAAATGATAAAAAGCAGCAACCTATATTCCGGAAAATACGGTAATTTGACACGGCTGGAGGTGAACTTATATTTACATAATGTAAATCTAGAGACTCAACAGTGATTGCTGTTTTTCAAACCTGTTTATTTGAGTTAGTCCCTGAAAATGTCTGCCATTTATCTAAGAGGGAGTCACTTCCGGATCAAATGGATCAACTCATCCTCCGGTCCAGTAGGTGGTGCTGGTCCTAGTCCAGCGGTACTGGTCCCGGTCCAGCAGTAGTTATATCTCTGGTTGTTTGGACGTTTGTTGAATTTTGCGGTGTCTCTGAATTGTTGCGGGTGATCATGTTTTTACAAACATGACCAGAATCAAATACCTAAACAGGAAATTATGTCATGTTCTCCAACTGAGAGCAGCCAATCGGAAATCCTCTGCAGTTCTTGGACTTGACTTAGTGTGCGTCAGTAAAATATTAATGTTCACATTCCTGATTCGTTCTGAAGACATTAATCTGTGCATCTCATTTGTCTTCAGTTGTAAATGGAGCATTGGATGCTCTTTGAAGGAGTTACAATTTACTTTATTTCTCATGACTTCCTGTTCTTCCTGTTAAATATGAACAATATTTCTCATGACTTCATGTTCTTCCTGCTAAATATGAAGAAGTCATTCAACCTTTATTTAGGCAGGTTAATCTCATTGAGCCTCTAGGACTCATTTACAAGAGAGACCTGTCTAAAAACTAAAGAATGATGACAACAGCAACAGTAGATTTTCCTTTGACAATCAACAAAAGACAATCATAAGAGAGAAATACATATATTTTTTAACAAGTTAAAACAAAGACAAGAAGCAAAACAGACAGATTATAAGGTAAATATAGAAAATCAAAAACAGGAACATGTCTGCATTGGTTTTTGCCAGGATTCCAACAGATTCTTAAAGCCATTTAGAGAAGTCAAGGTCGAGATCTTCAGATCTTTTTGTAAGAATACATCTCATGACTTTTGAAGAATATTTCTCATGACTTTCTGTTCTTCCTGCTAAATATGAAGAACATTTCTCATGACTTTCTGTTCTTTCTGCTCCGGTAAATATGAAGAATATTTCTCGACTTTCTGTTCTTCCAGCTAAATACGAAGAACATTTCTCATGACTTTCTGTTCTTCCTGCTAAATATGAAGAACATTTCTCATGACTTTCTGTTCTTTCCGCTCCGGTAAATATGAAGAATATTTCTTGACTTCCTGTTCTTCCAGCTGAATATGAATAATATTTTCATGACTTTCTGTTCTTCCTTATAAATATGAAGAACATTTCTCATGACTTCCTGTTCTCCCTGCTAAATGTGAATAATAATTATCATGACTTCTTGTTCTTCCTGCTAAATATGAAGAATATTTCTTGACTTCCTGTTCTTCCAGCTGAATATGAAGAATATGTCTCATGACTTTCTGTTCTTCCTTCCAAATATGAAGAACATTTCTCATGACTTCCTGTTCTCGCTGCTAAATATGAATAATAATTATCATGACTTCTTGTTCTTCCTGCTAAATATGAAGAATATTTCTCATGACTTTCTGTTCTGGGCGGCCGTGGTGTAGTGGTAATGGCAGTCGTCCCCCGATCGGAAGGTTGGAGGTTCGAATCCCGGTTCCCCACACCATGTGTCGTTGTGTCCCTGGGCAAGACACTTAACCCCGAGTTGCTCACGGTAGGACTGGAAGGCGCCTTGCATGGCAGTCGCCGCTACCGGTGTATGAATGTGTGTATGAATGGGTGGATGGTTGGTATTGTAAAGCGCTTTGGGGCTCCTCACAGGGGGCTGGAAAGCGCTATATAAATAAGCTCCATTTACCATTTACCATTCTTCCTTCTAAATATGAAGAATGTTTCTCATGACTTCCACTTTTTCTTGCTATATTTCTCATACTTCCTCTTCTCCCTGCTAAATATGAAGAATATTTCTCATAACTTCCTGTTTTACTGCTAATTATGAAGAATATTTAACACAACTATGTTCTTCCTGCTAAATATGAATAATGATTCTCATGACTTCCTGTTCTTCCTGCTAAATACAAAGTACATTATAAAGAATATTTCTCATGACTTCCTGTTTTTTCTGTTAAATATGAAGAACATTTATCGTGACTTCCTGTTTTTACTGCTAAAAATGAATAATATTTCTCATGACTTCCTGTTTTTCATGCTACATATGAAGAATATTTCTCATAAATTCCTGTTTTTCCTGCTAAATATGAAGACTATTTCTGACGACTGGCTGTCAGCACAGATGTTCAGTGGGTGAGGTGTCCAGATGTTTCCTGGCAGCTCTCACAGAGAGTGACGGTGTTTTGTTGGAGGGGTTTTCTTCACGTTTGCTTTCATTTAGAAACTGAAGCCTTTCATCTTTCCTTTAACACATATTCATATTTTATTAAAAAGCAGATTCATGTTGAATCTTGTTTCATGAAACAAATCAAACTTCTACTTTTAAAGCTTTTAGTTCATATTTCTGAGCAGCTGTTTGACAAACGTAACATAAAACAGCAACAACACTTAACTTTTGTTCCTGACTCAATCAGCCGCTGCTTTTATGAAAGTCTTTATGATATTCCATTTTTCTTTCCGTCTCTTTCCCACGCCGCTGCCGTCTCTTCATGTAAATCCTCTTTTCTCCTCCTCCTCCAGCATTAGTCGCCTCAACAAGAATAATCCCTTTTTAAAGATGTAATAAAACTATCAGACGGACTAAAATCAGAGAAGAACATGTAAGAGGTTTAAGGCGGATCTCGACTTGGCTGCTCTTCTGCAAAATCTGCTCGTGACTTCAAAGGAGGCAATGCCGGGCCTCCTCCTCCTTTAACGTTAGAGGAGGAAGCACTGGGCCTCGTCCTCCTTCTTTAATGAATGAGAAGAAGGTGGATGATGCAGCGCCGAGCATCCTCCTCCTTTAACGTATGAGGAGGAGAAGGAGGTTTTTTTTTTTTATATAAAAGAAACAAGTACAAAAAAAACTTACAATGTCAAACATGGCTCGAGACTTAAGGCATGCATAGCACAAAAGAGAATAAAGGCACATAAACAAAAACAAAAATGTGTTTTGGGCAGCTTACAACAGAAATTCGTTACAGATTGTTTTAGTTTTTAAAGCTTTGGCATTAGTACAGTACTTTAAAGTAGCTAAGTAAGAGGAAATATAATTAGAAAACACTATAAATCTAGGTTTTAGCAAGGAGAATTTACAACTGTGGATGTAAAATTTGGCTAAGAGTAGTATTAAATTTACAACAAAAACTTTCTCACTTGAAATATTTGGACAAAAGAAACCAAACA
>JBBPBX010097645.1:0-12823 GCA_038048925.1 Garcialebias charrua
CACACCCAAATCCAACTGGCACCCCGCAGCCCTTAAAAAGTCCAGCCCCAATATGCACATGTCCTGCACCTCTGCTACCCACACAGGGTGGGTGATAGATCGGCCACCTACATTAAAAGTCATTGTCCCCCTCCCCTTCATAGGTGCCATGTCCCCAGTGACTGTGCGCAGCTGCACTGTGGTGGGTTGGATCAGAGTCCAGTCCGGTACCATCTCGGGCCTCACTAGTGTTACCGTGGAACCAGTGTCAATCAGGGCCGTGCATGGAAACCCTTCCACTGAGACGGGGACATAACAAAAGTCTCCAACACATGTGCGGCCGACCACCACAACCACGGTCGCTTGGTCGAGGGCGGAGTCAATTTCGGAGGGATTCTGGGCTCGGGCCCCCTGTTCGAGCTGTCGGCCCCCGCCCACTGGCGATGGAGGTGTGGAGGCTACGGTCGGGATCTGCGATTCCTCCCCCCCGCAGACCCCGTGTCGTTTCCCTGCGTCTTGACTGTTTTAGGACACCGCCTCAGGAGGTGTCCCGGTTGGCCACAGCCCCAACAAACGGCCGGGGGTGCGGAGGAGTCCCGCGTCGACTGCAGTGCCACCGCTCGGACCATTTCTGTCAGCTCCGAGACCCAAGCAGGTTTCTCCTGGTTCAGCTCTGCCCCCTCCGCAGATCTGCATGCCGGTGGTTGTCCTCTCAGGTCGTTTCCCGCTGCTACTCCCAGCAAACACTCTCTCTCCACTGCTAAGTCCAATGCATCTTGCAGGGATCGGGGGTGCATCAGTTGAACCTGCACACGCAGCTCCGGTGGTGCCAGGGCTCTGATGAACTGATCTTTTGCTAGTTCATTCTGGACCCCTGACTGCATGTGTGAATAGGCTCTGCGTGTGAGGCTCTCAATGTCATTAGCCAAAACACGCAGGGGTTCACCTGGCAACCTGCTCCTGTTGCAGAGTTTATTTTTAAAAATGTCTGGTTGCACACATTGTCCAAAACGCCTCTTTAAAGCTCCGACTAGTGCATCATAGTCTTTTCTGTCCTCTGAGCTTAACAATAATAAGCAGTCCAGTGCATCATCTTGTAGGCAGAGAGCCAGCTGCAGGGCTTTATGCTCTGCTGTCCACCTCCCTGCATGAGCCAGCAGCTCAAACTGTGCATGGAAGGCCTCCCAGCTGGACCTACCAGAGTACTTGGGCGTCTTCAACGGGACGGTGACGTTTTGGACGACGTAACTGTCATGGCTGCCGCCATGTGAATCTTTTGGCGCGCTTGGGGAAAATGGCGTCGACGGACCCGCCCCCCCGCCGGTCTTCAGTCCTGCTTCGGCAGCCATGCTCGCTGCAGAGCTGTGCGGAGCAGCCGTCGCCTGAGTTATTTTAGTGAACCCCTCTCTCCGAGCCTCTTCGTCCTCTACTCCCTCCGCTTTAATTTTCACCTGGGCGAGCGCTCCGTCCATGATGCTGATGTCGCGGGTGGAGGCGACGAGCCAGTAGTACTCACTCAGCTCGGTAGCGTTGGTTTACTTCTGACACCAATGTAATGACGCCAACACAGCAGACGGAGTCCAGCCAAACGGGGTTTATTCAGAAACAGGGACGAGCTGCTATTACCGAGGCTACAGCTCACGCCTTAACAGAAAACGCGGTACACACGCGAGCGAACACACTGCTAGCTGCCTGCTAACAACAACACACACACCGGGCTCTTCTTCTTCGTCTCTCTTTTTCCGGTCCCTCCTCCCTGCTCCTACCCCTCTCCTGCCCCCACGACCAATCCAACACATGAGGGCGGGGGACAACAGAATCACAACAGCTCAACAGAACACAGTACAGTACAACTGAACAAATACACAGAAATACTTGGACCCAAAGCAGAACCAAACACAGGGTCGTTACAATATTTTTTTATGGATACATTTTCAGAGCATGTGCTGATGTAACCCAGGACTGAGGAAGCATAAAGTTCCAGGTCAACTGAGCTCCCATCAGTAGCTGCCTCCCTGAAGACAGACCAGTTTGTCTTCTCAAAACAGTCTTTCAGCATGGGGGTACTATCTTGAAGCCACAGCTTGATCTCTCTTTGTTCCGGCTTGGAGCGCCTGAGTGGGGGAAGCTGTCTTGGGACCAACAACAAAGCACAGTGATCGGAAGCTCCGAGCGGTGGGCGTGTCTTTGCCGTGTACGCCCCCTTCACATTAGTGTAGACTTGGTCAAGCATTTTATTTCCTCTTGTTGCTGTGAAAACGTGCTGATTGAAGGTTGGAAGAGAGGCCTGTAGGTCCACGTGATTGACGTCACCACAAACAATGAAGAGCCCCTCAGGATATTTACACTACAGCGAGGTGAGTAAGTAATGAATTTCTCCGTGGGCGTCATTAGCATTAGCATCAGGCGCTATGTAAATAGCACTGATTAGAATCACAGAATAGTCGCGGGGGAGGTAGTGCGGGCGGCACCTTACTGTGATCAACTCCACGGCAGCTGAGCAAAGCCTTTTGATCACAGCACAGTTCGTGCACCAATCTTTGTTCACGTAAATACAAACACCACCGCCTCGTGTTTTCCCCGTAGTCTCGGTGCACCGGTCTGTTCTGAAAAAGAGTCTGTTATCCAGCTCATAAACAGAGTCCGGTGTATCCTCAGAGATCCACGTTTCCGTGAGGCAGAGCACAGAGCACCTCTTCATTTCCTCCGACGTGGTCACTCTCAAACGAAGTAGATCCATTTTGTTGTCCAGCGAGCGGACGTTGGACAGAAAAAGAGCCGGCATCGGGGGTCTCCCGGTTTTAGCGTCTGCCCGCAGTCTCGTCATAATTCCTGCTCGGCAGCCCCTCTTCTTTCCTCGGGAGCACCGCTTCCTTTTCTTTCCCCTGGAGCGTGAAACGGAGCGCATCTGCTTCCAGAAAGATGTTCTTAACAGCTCCAATCTTCCGAGCTCTGATTTGAGTTCGTTGCTGATTTCAGCTGTGCCCTGTGGTAAATCCGCTCCGATTCTTAACAGTTCAGTTCGGCTATAATTCACCCGCAAAAATGCGCAGAGTCAGGTACAAAAACACTATTAAAATTACTAAAAACTAGGGATGAACTGGGAGCTCGTGAAGCTGCGGCTGGTCTGAACGCGGCCATCTTGTTTAATGAATAGTGTCCTGAAGAATCATAAAACAAAAACTGGTATTTCAAAAGATTTTGTAAAAGACAACGATGAAATTCATGATGAAAATGAAATTGTAAATGGATTTAATCAATATTTTGTGAATGTTGGATCAAACCTTGCAGCTAAAATACCAAAAGTAGATAATAATATGTGATCCACTCAATTACAGGTTGTGCAAATAGTATTTTTCTAAATGGAACTAACAAAGAGGAAATAATGAATGTAGTAAAAAATCTTACAGACAAGAGATCAAAAGACTGGGTGGACATGGATATGATGTTTGTAAAGGACATAATGAGCCATGTTATTGAGCCGTTTACATATATATGTAATTTATCATTTTCAACAGGAATATTTCCAGATAATATGAAAGTAGCTAAGGTAGTTCCTCTTTTTAAAAATGGTGATAAATGTGTGTTCAACAATTATAGACCTATATCCTTGTTACCACAGTTTTCAAAAATTCTTGAAAAACTATTTGTGAACAGACTAGATCAATTTATAGATAAACAAAATATTCTAAGCAACAGTCAGTATGGGTTTAGATCAAAAAACTCTACATCAATGGCTCTCATGGAATTAATGGAACAAATAACTACTGCTGTCGATCAAAAACAATATTGTATCAGTATTTTTGTTGATTTAAAAAAAGCATTCGATACTATTGATCACACCATTCTCCTTGAAAAACTGAACAAATATGGTATTAGAGGACCAGCATTACAGTGGGTATCTAGCTACTTAAAAGATAGGAAACAATTTGTACAAATAAATGATGTAAGATCTGACCTCTGTAATATCACATGTGGAGTTCCCCAAGGCTCTGTACTTGGACCAAAGCTTTTTATTTTATATGTGAATGACTTGGTAAATGTGTCAGGACTCCTTAAATGTGTACTTTTTGCTGATGATACCACTTTTTTCTGTTTAGGTGAAGATATAGAACAAATGTTGGAATTGATAAAGACAGAATTTGTCAAGATACAAACTTGGTTTAAAATAAATAAATTATCATTAAATCTAGAAAAAACTAATTACATGATATTCAGTAATAAAAAGAAAACTGTTGATGTTCCACTCAAAATTGAGGGTGTTGAGATTTGTAGAGTGAGTGAGGTGAAGTTTTTGGGTGTTATCATTGATGACAAACTGACATGGAAACAACACATAAATTCTGTAAGAATAAAAATAGCTAAATCGATTGCAGTACTGTACAAAGTCAGAGACCTATTGAATGATAAAGCTCTGTATTTGTTGTATAACACAATCATTGTTCCACACTTAATCTATTGTATTGATGTTTGGGGGAAAGCGTGTAAAACAATCACAAAGCCTATTTTTGTATTACAGAAAAGAGCTGTAAGAATTATCACTAGAAAACATTACCGTCATCCATCAAGTACATTATTTTATCAACTGAAGTTATTGAAGTTCCATGATTTGGTAGACTATAATATTTTATCAGTTATGTATAGAGCTCAAAATAATGCATTACCTTTAAATATCCAAATGCATTTTGTTAAAAGACAAAGTTGTTATAATCTTAAGGGGACAGAGATGTTTGTAAAACCACAATTCAGAACTAGTTTGAAGGGACGTTCTACCTCAATCCAGGGAATTAGATTATGGAATGGCTTGGAGAATGTAGTTAAAAATGCCAAGTCAATGTTTACATTTAAGAAAATGATCAAAACAAATGTGTTAAAAAATATATATGAAATAGCGTAATGTGTATTGTATTAGTTAGAAAATTAGAAAGAGTTAGTCATTTTGTACTGTTGGTTGAAGATTATTATTGTTTAATCTGATTGTTGGAAAAAGTTGGTTGAAGATTATTATTGTTTACATGGTTGATTATTATTGTTTAATCTGATTGTTGGAAGTAAGGGGCAGATATAATAAGATTTATTCTTCTTTCTGCTACCTTTCATTTTTTTATATTTTGTACATTATCATTTATGGGATTGTCTTGTATTGTTTCTTTTGTAAAAAAAATGAACAAATTTAATAAACATAAACAAAACATAAACATAACTTCATCTCAGTCCAGAGGATGAACAAACCTGGGTATTTAAAACTGGTACTTATTAATATTGTTTTATGGATTATTGAGCATGAACTTTGATGTTTCATGATGAGGAGTCGACAGGGGAGAGGGCAGGCCCCAGAAACCATCTTATCACCAGTAAACTGGTTGTGCTGCTGGTGGGACTCAGTTTGTTGTGGCTTCTCATTTGCTCCAAGGAGCTCCAAGGAGCAAATTGGAGCATTTCTTGTCACTAATAAATAAAAGGTGGTCAAAAGAAGGAAATTGCTTGGTCCTTTGAGTAAGACCATGTTAAAACAAGTTTACATGAATTCATCCATCCCTTCTCAAGTGGGGAAGCCGCACAGTTTAAGAAGATAACTTGACAGTAAAAACCGGACCTCCTGTCAGCAAAAAAACAGCTGACAGTAAAAAACCGCACCTCCTGTCAGTAAAAACCGGTTGACAGTAAAAAAACGGTCCTCTTGGAGACTGATAAAAGGATCTTGACAACGAAGAGACAGTTGCTCACATCACTTGTTTGCCCCACATCTGAACAAATTGATTCAAAAGATGAAAGAGCCAACTGATGAGAAGACTGTTGATCAATTAAAGATGGAGAGAACGACAGCAAAACGGTCGCTAACTCGATTGGTCAATAATATAACTCGGACGCATGAGGACATGACTGAAGAGGAATTAAAAGACAGCTTCCACAAGCTCAACATAGAAGCTGAAAAAGTTATGACGGCAAATGATGATCTAGAAGCAAGTCTCATCGCAGAAGTGGAATCCAAATTGGGTGGAAATGAAGAAGCCACATTAAGTAAACAGCAGATGTCTGACCTGGAAAATACTGCAAAAGAATGTCAAGCAAAAGTAAGAGAAGTTAAAGGCTTAATCCAAGAGACCCTGTGGAGAAGGGCAAAGTGGGAGGAAAGATTGTACCAACAAACAGGATGAAGCAGGAAAAAAGACTATGGTTCTACCAAACCAGATGCGGGACGAGGATGAAAAAGCACTCGGTCTGGAGTACATTGTGGAGGAAGATAAGCTCTATGTCATGGTTAGCATAAATTGTTCAAAGAAGAGGAAAAAAATGCGACCTGGACAAAACCTCCAGTTGGACCAAGTCAGGAGTCAAACACCCAACCCTTTGACAAGACAAGAGCTCCACAGCCAAGTGTCTGGTCTGTATGACCCAATTGGTTTGGTGACCCCTGCAAAGCAAAAGAAGGCATTTGTTGCTGTAACCACGAGGACTGGGATAAAGGAGTCAGAACTCAAACAAGACCTGCCTTATAATCGGACAGAGGTCTTGGCAAAGGAACGGCGGCCATCAATATCCATTTAGAACCTGATAAACGTTAACCGCTTTAGCAGTTTGGCACGACTAGTCAAGACAATTGTCTGGGTTTGGAGAGCAGCAAAGAAATTCATTAGGAAAAATCAAGCTGTAAGTAAACCAAAGTGGGAGGCAGTCTGCTCAACTGGGGTAATCTCCATTAGAGAACGACAAGATGCTCTCAAGGACATTTTTCTTGCTGCTCAAATGGGTGCCAACTTTCCCAACACAACCACAGATAGGTTGGTGGTTTACAAAAAGTCTGGATTATTAGTCTGTGGTGGCAGAATACAGATCTTCAGAGAAGACAGAGTTGCAGTTCCCATCATACCCCATGATGCCTGGGAGTCAACACTGTTGGGTCGAGAAGCCCACAATACTGCACATGACGGAATTGCTGGAACCTTCTTGAGGAAGAGACAGAAGGAGTTCATAAGAACGTGTGGAAAGTCAAACCAGAGAGGAATAAAACTCCAGATGTACCAAGTACGACAACAGAGGAACGTATGGAAAGTCAAACAAATGAGGAATAAAACTCCAGATGTACCAAGTACGACAACAGAGGAACGTATGGAAAGTCAAACAAATGAGGAATAAAACTCCAGATGTACCAAATTTGACAACGGAATTGCGATCTTCCCAGTGGTTCATGGAAAGATCGAGTGGGAGGTGTGAAGTCAAATCAGAAAAAGGAAGAAAAAAGAAAAAGAAAAAAAGAAAAGAAAAAAACATGCAGTCACATGGACCTAAAAGTGGGACGGACAATGAACAGGAAGCAGAAGAAAAGAGGAAGAGAGAGCCAAACAAATGGTAGTGGTGGACTCTTGACAAGAGATCTTGTGTCAACCTGTGTGGAACTGGATGAATCTGTGAACGGGTGAAGAGGCAGCCGGTAAGACTAACTGTATTGTTTGTGAGATTGGACTTTAGTGACTTTAAGGCTTCATACATTCCTCCAGCTGGGCTTCCAGGGTGTCGGTCGGCTAATTAGCACCCATTAACAGCAACATGTATGAACTGACTATGAACTGAAGTGGTGGATTGTGGTGGAGAAACCTGGTGTTGATTAATTGTTTGTTTATTAGTAGTAGATTGAACTGATTGTTGTGTTGTTGGGTGGTGGATTTGGTTGTTAAATTAACTAAAAGTTATTTATATTAAATAATTATGATTAACATTAAAAAGTAGTTGTTTAATAAATGTAAATGTTAATAAATATAAATAATAAATGTAAATGTTAATAAATGTAAATGTTATATAGAAGGAAAGTTAACTTGAAATGCACTTTAAAGATGCACTTGACACACTTTAAAGAGTTTAAGTAGTTACTGGTTCATTTAATTTTGACTACTTTGTGGGTTTAATCCACAATGGGTGCTCAATATTATTTATATAATTTATTTTCTGTGTATTGAGTGAAAATAATAACTTTTATTTAGAAGTAATTGTATGTTTCTTTGGGTTTGTTTAAAGGTTTTTACCTGCTTCTGGACCAAATTGGAGCATTTCTTGTCACTAATAAATAAAAGGTGGTCAAAAGAAGGAAATTGCTTGGTCCTTTGAGTAAGACCCTGTTAAAACAAGTTTACATGAATTCATCCATCCCTTCTCAAGTGGGGAAGCCGCACAGTTTAAGAAGATAACTTGACAGACATCCTCTGGATGAAACGTCTTAAAACAAACAAAAAAAAAGTCCAGATGACCTGACTGAACTTTGTTGGATTAATATTATTATTCTAAGGTGCAGGATTTTATTCAAGCAGACATTTCATAGCACTTTAACCTCAAGAAAGAAGGAAAACAATCTGATAAACACTATATATTAAATCAGATTGTAACTTACATTGATAGTTTTTATCAGATTTTTTCTTCCTTCTTGGGCTTAAAGTGCTAAGAAGTGTTTAACTAAACACACACACACATCATGCTGGCTCCAGTTGCCCCTGGCTGTTATATTTGATGCAAAGTGTGCCATTAAAGCCACCACAAGTCCAATGATTAACTTCCTCATAAACCTTTGAGTCAGGTACCACAGCACTAAGCAGTGACCTCACTTCAGCTGTTTCGAAGCTTCAGACTTTAATCGCATGACTTTTGCCAAAAAAATCAACACAGAACAACTGTGTTGGTTTTTAAACACATCAAAGCTTCAGATGACCCATCAAAAGACAAAATTATTAGACATTTATATATTACTTTCAGTAAAAGAAAGTATTATTTTATAAAAAATAATGTCAAGAAACAGGAATTGTATCGTCCCCTAACCAGCACACGCAAAAGAGAGCACATTACCCCAGTCTTGGCCTCCCTTCACTGGCTACCGGTTCATCTTCGAATCCAATTCAAAATTCTCATGTATGTCTACAAATCGCTGAACAGTCTCGCCCCCGCCTATCTCTCAGATCTGATACACCCATATGTCCCTCCACGTGCTTTGAGGTCAGAGGATCAGGTACTCTTAATAGTTCCAGAAACTCGCCTTAAGCGCAGGGGTGACAGAGCGTTCTCTGTAGCAGGCCCAAGACTCTGGAACGAGTTACCGCTGCTCATCAAACAGGCCCCCTCCCTCTCGGTTTTCAAATCCCGGTTAAAAACTCACTACTACTCCATCGCTTTCAATGCCAGCTGATTTGTATTGGATCGTTTGATTTATGATCTGCAATGTTTTTATGTTTTTCGTGTTGTACTTCATTGTCTGTGTTGCCTGTTGCGTGTTTGTTTGTCCAGCACTTTGGTGTGGACTTGTTCCTGTTGAAAGTGCTTTATAAATAAAATGGTATGGTATGGTAAAGGTCAAACAGTTAGAAATGTAAATGGCTGCAACAGGATGAAGTAATCAGAGTAGTTCAAAACTGATGGAAGCCTAAATACCAAGAAGTTTCTTTCAGCTGCACCTTCAGGGGTCACCACAGCATCACATGAAACATGTGTCCATGTTTTGATTAACCCTCGATGGCCTTCATGACACAACCTGGGCTTAAACCCGCAACCTCTGGATCACGAAACCATGACACTAGCTGTCATTTCTAACCCGAGCCCTGATCCCGGCCCAACCCGGATTAGGGCCGGGCCGGGCCATAAGAATGTGCTTAATGTGCAGGTCGGTGTTGAGCTTTTGATTGAGTCAGTGGACGACAATTCAATTATGACAACATGGCTTGCCATACATGGCCATTTGACCACGCACTGACCTGACCCGCTCAGCTCCGATCCCCCTCAGCTGCGTGCATCCGCCGATGACTATATAAGCAGTCAAAACTTAATTAAAAATGTTGGGGGGAGGGTGTTGGACCTGTAATTACTGTTAATTCAATGGGTGGGGTTAAAAAAAAAGATGGCTATGGGCTGGGGCTGGTCAGGACAGACTTTTTAGGGTCCAAATGCAACTCTACGTGCACTGACCAGTGACCACCGAGCTACAGTAGGTAAGTTTGCCAACCCAATGCTAAAAATATAATTAAAAGTATTATCGAACTTAGCCAAACAAATTCTAAATATAATAAAACTGTAGCTAACAGTAGAAAAACTGTAGCTAAAGGCTAAAAGGCACGTCAAAGATAAAAATGAAACAAGTGTGCAGAAGCAGATTTAAAAGAAAATCAATGTTTATGAAGCACCCGTTTCGGATGTTATCATCCATTAAATGGCCCTTATCAGTTATTATCATCCCCATACGCAGCGGTCAGATTGCCCCTCCTGTACCTCCTAGTAGGTTTAAAGGTGCATTGTAATAATAATAATAATAATAAACTTTATTTGTATAGCACCTTCCACAATGCCTTGCATTGACCAAGGTGCTTAACAGGATAAAAAGAAAAATAAACATTGTCACTGTTGGTAGCAATGACAACAGGCTCCGTTTTTAGCTACGTGTTAAAGTTTAAAGTAAAGGGTCTTGGTTAGGTTCAGGCACAAGGTTAGCTGGGGTTAAGTTTAGGGTTGGTCCTCTGGGTCAGGTGTAAGGTTAGGTTTAGGAAAACAGTTACATAAGCTGGAAAAACCAAAAACACTACACTTCCGGGTTTACGGAAACACGCTGCCTACTCACAGTGATAATAACGCTGATAACGTTCTTTTAAACATGCTAGGAGGTAGATTGGACAGTGTTCTGCCCAAGGCTGGAAGTTGGACATTTCTTAATAATTTAGTTTGAAAAATAAGAAAAAAGAACTTCCACAGTGTTGATCTATCTGTATTTTGTTTTGAAGGAGAATTTTGAGATGGCAGTGCATTGTGGGTAGCAACAGCAGTTAGAATGTTCCCTAACAACGGCAGTTAATCTTCCCTAGCAACAGAAGTTGGGAAAACGTTTTTGCAGAGAGAAATCCTGTCTGTTAATGTATAAATTTCACCTCCTGAGTCATCAATCTTTTCTTTCACCTCCGAAAGCAATGGCTGTAAGTTCAATCTGTGATCTGTTTGGTGTTATATGTTTTTACTAGTTTATTTTGAGATCGTTTTCTGAGTGTGTTTATTCCAGTAATTAGCCACGTCCCAATGTAATGGTCACGCTAATGTAGCTGTTTCTGTTTTTTGTTTGTAGTTTCACTCAACCTTTCATCGAGCTACCATACCTTTGTAAAAGGCGTAATAAAGGAGCAAGACGCTCAGCTTCCTGGCTCATGAGAATTGAGTTTGGCTTGCTGTTAATCTACGTTAACATACACAGCGTATTTAACACGTAGTGATAACAGTACAGTGAAAAGCCATACCAGCAGTTGGTGGAAGATAAAACTTGTGACACAGCGATGGACAACGCTTATACCAAAAAAACAGATGAAATGGCTAACTTTGAAGCTAAGGAATCGTCAAAAGCTAGCTCAAGATCCAAACACTCTAGCTCTAAGCATTCATCCAACAAGTCGTCCTCAAAGTGCAGCGTACTTGAAGCAGCCATCTTTGCACGAGCCTCTGCTGAAGCCACAAATGTGAAAGCTTCCTACGCTAAAAAGCAATTAGAAATTAAAAAGCAACAAGCAAATCTAGAGCTGGATTTTAACATGCTAGAGCTAGAAAAGGAAGCTGCAGCTGCTACGGCACGAGCAGAGGTTCTAGAAGCTGCCGCAGCTGTTGAACAAAACAAGGAAGAGAGTGTAAAGAGTGCAGTCCCCCCACAAGTCGTCAGACAACGAACCATGGAGTACGTGCAACACCAAGCCCAGCCAAGGTCACATTCGTCTGAAGAGAAAATGCCTCAGCTCAAACCAGTATTTAAAGCATTATCATTCGGCCCAAGGAGATTTGGTCAAACTCCTTCCCCACCGGTGCTCAAGAAAATGTATGTAAAAGATGAACATTTTGACACACCAAGAGACTATGTCAGGCCGAACGGTTACCATGATCCCCACCACAATTACCCACCTTTGACTGACTTTGCTAAGTTCCTTGCACGCAGAGAGTTAATCACGACGGGGCTCTTTAAATTTGATGACACCCCTGAAAATTTCAGAGCATGGCAGTCATCATTTTTGAATGCAACTGAAGACATAGACCTCACATACAGTCAAGAGTTAGACCTCCTAGTGAAATGGCTCGGTAATGAGTCCTCAGAGCATGTCAAAAGGATCAGAGCTGTTTATACCACTAACCCCAAAGCTGCCCTCCAGTTAGCATGGGACAGGTTAGAAGAATGTTATGCTACACCAGAAGTAGTAGAAAATGCCTTGTTTAAAAAACTAGACAACTTCCCTCACCTTACAAATAGAGACAATGTAAAACTCAGGGAACTAGGAGATTTGCTCCTAGAGCTGCTGGTTGCTAAAAATGAAACTTATCTCCCAGGCCTCGCTTACCTCGACACACCACGAGGTGTTAAGCCCATAGCGGAAAGGCTACCTCCAAGTTTACAAGATAAATGGCTTCAAGTAGGTTCAAAGTACAAACAAAAATATCAAGTGACATTCCCTCCCTTCTCATATTTTGTGAAGTTTGTCCAAGAAGAGGCAAAAGCGAGGAACGATCCAAGTTTTGTGACATGCAGCAACCAACCTTTCAACAGAGGTGAGAGACCACCATTTAAACAAATTGGCTACAAACCTTTTACCGTAAGCAGAACAGAGGTCAGTACAACCGCTCTTCCTAGTAAGAAAGAGGATGATCTAACCCGTTACTGCCCAGTCCACAGGAAATCGCATCCTCTAACGAAATGCAGAGCTTTCCGGATCAAACTAGTACAAGAAAGACGAAACATACTCAAAGAGCACAGACTGTGTTTTCGTTGTTGTTCTCCTACACACACAATAAAGGACTGTGATGTGAAAATCAGTTGTGAGGAGTGCCAGAGTGAAAGACATTGCTCTGCCAT
>JBBPBX010097646.1:0-12823 GCA_038048925.1 Garcialebias charrua
GCAGTGTTCTCTTCAGTGTTGTGTGTTTGTGCAGTGTTCTCTTCAGTGTTGTGTGTTTGTGCAGTGTTCTCTTCAGTGTTGTGTGTTTGTGCTGTGTTCTCTTCAGTGTTGTGTGTTTGTACAGTGTTCTCTTCAGTGTTGTGTGTTTGTGCAGTGTTCTCTTCAGTGTTGTGTGTTTGTGCTGTGTTCTCTTCAGTGTTGTGTGTTTGTGCAGTGTTCTCTTCAGTGTTGTGTGTTTGTGCAGTGTTCTCTTCAGTGTTGTGTGTTTGTGCTGTGTTCTCTTCAGTGTTGTGTGTTTGTACAGTGTTCTCTTCAGTGTTGTGTGTTTGTGCAGTGTTCTCTTCAGTGTTGTGTGTTTGTGCAGTGTTCTCTTCAGTGTTGTGTGTTTGTGCAGTGTTCTCTTCAGTGTTGTGTGTTTGTGCAGTGTTCTCTTCAGTGTTGTGTGTTTGTGCTGTGTTCTCTTCAGTGTTGTGTGTTTGTACAGTGTTCTCTTCAGTGTTGTGTGTTTGTGCAGTGTTCTCTTCAGTGTTGTGTGTTTGTGCTGTGTTCTCTTCAGTGTTGTGTGTTTGTGCAGTGTTCTCTTCAGTGTTGTGTGTTTGTGCTGTGTTCTCTTCAGTGTTGTGTGTTTGTACAGTGTTCTCTTCAGTGTTGTGTGTTTGTGCAGTGTTCTCTTCAGTGTTGTGTGTTTGTACAGTGTTCTCTTCAGTGTTGTGTGTTTGTGCAGTGTTCTCTTCAGTGTTGTGTGTTTGTGCAGTGTTCTCTTCAGTGTTGTGTGTTTGTGCAGTGTTCTCTTCAGTGTTGTGTGTTTGTGCTGTGTTCTCTTCAGTGTTGTGTGTTTGTGCTGTGTTCTCTTCAGTGTTGTGTGTTTGTACAGTGTTCTCTTCAGTGTTGTGTGTTTGTGCAGTGTTCTCTTCAGTGTTGTGTGTTTGTGCTGTGTTCTCTTCAGTGTTGTGTGTTTGTACAGTGTTCTCTTCAGTGTTGTGTGTTTGTGCAGTGTTCTCTTCAGTGTTGTGTGTTTGTGCAGTGTTCTCTTCAGTGTTGTGTGTTTGTGCTGTGTTCTCTTCAGTGTTGTGTGTTTGTACAGTGTTCTCTTCAGTGTTGTGTGTTTGTGCTGTGTTCTCTTCAGTGTTGTGTGTTTGTACAGTGTTCTCTTCAGTGTTGTGTGTTTGTGCAGTGTTCTCTTCAGTGTTGTGTGTTTGTGCAGTGTTCTCTTCAGTGTTGTGTGTTTGTGCTGTGTTCTCTTCAGTGTTGTGTGTTTGTACAGTGTTCTCTTCAGTGTTGTGTGTTTGTGCAGTGTTCTCTTCAGTGTTGTGTGTTTGTGCTGTGTTCTCTTCAGTGTTGTGTGTTTGTACAGTGTTCTCTTCAGTGTTGTGTGTTTGTGCAGTGTTCTCTTCAGTGTTGTGTGTTTGTGCAGTGTTCTCTTCAGTGTTGTGTGTTTGTGCAGTGTTCTCTTCAGTGTTGTGTGTTTGTGCTGTGTTCTCTTCAGTGTTGTGTGTTTGTGCAGTGTTCTCTTCAGTGTTGTGTGTTTGTGCAGTGTTCTCTTCAGTGTTGTGTGTTTGTGCTGTGTTCTCTTCAGTGTTGTGTGTTTGTACAGTGTTCTCTTCAGTGTTGTGTGTTTGTGCAGTGTTCTCTTCAGTGTTGTGTGTTTGTGCTGTGTTCTCTTCAGTGTTGTGTGTTTGTACAGTGTTCTCTTCAGTGTTGTGTGTTTGTGCAGTGTTCTCTTCAGTGTTGTGTGTTTGTGCAGTGTTCTCTTCAGTGTTGTGTGTTTGTACAGTGTTCTCTTCAGTGTTGTGTGTTTGTGCAGTGTTCTCTTCAGTGTTGTGTGTTTGTGCAGTGTTCTCTTCAGTGTTGTGTGTTTGTGCAGTGTTCTCTTCAGTGTTGTGTGTTTGTGCAGTGTTCTCTTCAGTGTTGTGTGTTTGTGCAGTGTTCTCTTCAGTGTTGTGTGTTTGTGCAGTGTTCTCTTCAGTGTTGTGTGTTTGTGCAGTGTTCTCTTCAGTGTTGTGTGTTTGTGCAGTGTTCTCTTCAGTGTTGTGTGTTTGTGCAGTGTTCTCTTCAGTGTTGTGTGTTTGTGCAGTGTTCTCTTCAGTGTTGTGTGTTTGTGCAGTGTTCTCTTCAGTGTTGTGTGTTTGTGCAGTGTTCTCTTCAGTGTTGTGTGTTTGTGCACAGTGTTCTCTTCAGTGTTGTGTGTTTGTGCAGTGTTCTCTTCAGTGTTGTGTGTTTGTGCACAGTGTTCTCTTCAGTGTTGTGTGTTTGTGCAGTGTTCTCTTCAGTGTTGTGTGTTTGTGCACAGTGTTCTCTTCAGTGTTGTGTGTTTGTGCAGTGTTCTCTTCAGTGTTGTGTGTTTGTGCACAGTGTTCTCTTCAGTGTTGTGTGTTTGTGCAGTGTTCTCTTCAGTGTTGTGTGTTTGTGCACAGTGTTCTCTTCAGTGTTGTGTGTTTGTGCACAGTGTTCTCTTCAGTGTTGTGTGTTTGTGCACAGTGTTCTCTTCAGTGTTGTGTGTTTGTGCACAGTGTTCTCTTCAGTGTTGTGTGTTTGTGCACAGTGTTCTCTTCAGTGTTGTGTGTTTGTGCACAGTGTTCTCTTCAGTGTTGTGTGTTTGTGCAGTGTTCTCTTCAGTGTTGTGTGTTTGTGCAGTGTTCTCTTCAGTGTTGTGTGTTTGTGCACAGTGTTCTCTTCAGTGTTGTGTGTTTGTGCACAGTGTTCTCTTCAGTGTTGTGTGTTTGTGCAGTGTTCTCTTCAGTGTTGTGTGTTTGTGCACAGTGTTCTCTTCAGTGTTGTGTGTTTGTGCAGTGTTCTCTTCAGTGTTGTGTGTTTGTGCAGTGTTCTCTTCAGTGTTGTGTGTTTGTGCAGTGTTCTCTTCAGTGTTGTGTGTTTGTGCAGTGTTCTCTTCAGTGTTGTGTGTTTGTGCACAGTGTTCTCTTCAGTGTTGTGTGTTTGTGCAGTGTTCTCTTCAGTGTTGTGTGTTTGTGCACAGTGTTCTCTTCAGTGTTGTGTGTTTGTGCAGTGTTCTCTTCAGTGTTGTGTGTTTGTGCAGTGTTCTCTTCAGTGTTGTGTGTTTGTGCAGTGTTCTCTTCAGTGTTGTGTGTTTGTGCACAGTGTTCTCTTCAGTGTTGTGTGTTTGTGCACAGTGTTCTCTTCAGTGTTGTGTGTTTGTGCACAGTGTTCTCTTCAGTGTTGTGTGTTTGTGCAGTGTTCTCTTCAGTGTTGTGTGTTTGTGCAGTGTTCTCTTCAGTGTTGTGTGTTTGTGCAGTGTTCTCTTCAGTGTTGTGTGTTTGTGCACAGTGTTCTCTTCAGTGTTGTGTGTTTGTGCACAGTGTTCTCTTCAGTGTTGTGTGTTTGTGCAGTGTTCTCTTCAGTGTTGTGTGTTTGTGCAGTGTTCTCTTCAGTGTTGTGTGTTTGTGCAGTGTTCTCTTCAGTGTTGTGTGTTTGTGCAGTGTTCTCTTCAGTGTTGTGTGTTTGTGCAGTGTTCTCTTCAGTGTTGTGTGTTTGTGCAGTGTTCTCTTCAGTGTTGTGTGTTTGTGCAGTGTTCTCTTCAGTGTTGTGTGTTTGTGCAGTGTTCTCTTCAGTGTTGTGTGTTTGTGCAGTGTTCTCTTCAGTGTTGTGTGTTTGTGCAGTGTTCTCTTCAGTGTTGTGTGTTTGTGCACAGTGTTCTCTTCAGTGTTGTGTGTTTGTGCAGTGTTCTCTTCAGTGTTGTGTGTTTGTGCACAGTGTTCTCTTCAGTGTTGTGTGTTTGTGCAGTGTTCTCTTCAGTGTTGTGTGTTTGTGCAGTGTTCTCTTCAGTGTTGTGTGTTTGTGCACAGTGTTCTCTTCAGTGTTGTGTGTTTGTGCACAGTGTTCTCTTCAGTGTTGTGTGTTTGTGCAGTGTTCTCTTCAGTGTTGTGTGTTTGTGCAGTGTTCTCTTCAGTGTTGTGTGTTTGTGCAGTGTTCTCTTCAGTGTTGTGTGTTTGTGCAGTGTTCTCTTCAGTGTTGTGTGTTTGTGCAGTGTTCTCTTCAGTGTTGTGTGTTTGTGCAGTGTTCTCTTCAGTGTTGTGTGTTTGTGCACAGTGTTCTCTTCAGTGTTGTGTGTTTGTGCACAGTGTTCTCTTCAGTGTTGTGTGTTTGTGCAGTGTTCTCTTCAGTGTTGTGTGTTTGTGCAGTGTTCTCTTCAGTGTTGTGTGTTTGTGCAGTGTTCTCTTCAGTGTTGTGTGTTTGTGCAGTGTTCTCTTCAGTGTTGTGTGTTTGTGCAGTGTTCTCTTCAGTGTTGTGTGTTTGTGCAGTGTTCTCTTCAGTGTTGTGTGTTTGTGCAGTGTTCTCTTCAGTGTTGTGTGTTTGTGCACAGTGTTCTCTTCAGTGTTGTGTGTTTGTGCAGTGTTCTCTTCAGTGTTGTGTGTTTGTGCAGTGTTCTCTTCAGTGTTGTGTGTTTGTGCAGTGTTCTCTTCAGTGTTGTGTGTTTGTGCAGTGTTCTCTTCAGTGTTGTGTGTTTGTGCAGTGTTCTCTTCAGTGTTGTGTGTTTGTGCACAGTGTTCTCTTCAGTGTTGTGTGTTTGTGCACAGTGTTCTCTTCAGTGTTGTGTGTTTGTGCACAGTGTTCTCTTCAGTGTTGTGTGTTTGTGCAGTGTTCTCTTCAGTGTTGTGTGTTTGTGCAGTGTTCTCTTCAGTGTTGTGTGTTTGTGCACAGTGTTCTCTTCAGTGTTGTGTGTTTGTGCAGTGTTCTCTTCAGTGTTGTGTGTTTGTGCAGTGTTCTCTTCAGTGTTGTGTGTTTGTGCAGTGTTCTCTTCAGTGTTGTGTGTTTGTGCACAGTGTTCTCTTCAGTGTTGTGTGTTTGTGCAGTGTTCTCTTCAGTGTTGTGTGTTTGTGCAGTGTTCTCTTCAGTGTTGTGTGTTTGTGCAGTGTTCTCTTCAGTGTTGTGTGTTTGTGCAGTGTTCTCTTCAGTGTTGTGTGTTTGTGCAGTGTTCTCTTCAGTGTTGTGTGTTTGTGCACAGTGTTCTCTTCAGTGTTGTGTGTTTGTGCAGTGTTCTCTTCAGTGTTGTGTGTTTGTGCAGTGTTCTCTTCAGTGTTGTGTGTTTGTGCACAGTGTTCTCTTCAGTGTTGTGTGTTTGTGCAGTGTTCTCTTCAGTGTTGTGTGTTTGTGCAGTGTTCTCTTCAGTGTTGTGTGTTTGTGCAGTGTTCTCTTCAGTGTTGTGTGTTTGTGCAGTGTTCTCTTCAGTGTTGTGTGTTTGTGCAGTGTTCTCTTCAGTGTTGTGTGTTTGTGCACAGTGTTCTCTTCAGTGTTGTGTGTTTGTGCAGTGTTCTCTTCAGTGTTGTGTGTTTGTGACAGTGTTCTCTTCAGTGTTGTGTGTTTGTGCAGTGTTCTCTTCAGTGTTGTGTGTTTGTGCAGTGTTCTCTTCAGTGTTGTGTGTTTGTGCAGTGTTCTCTTCAGTGTTGTGTGTTTGTGCACAGTGTTCTCTTCAGTGTTGTGTGTTTGTGCAGTGTTCTCTTCAGTGTTGTGTGTTTGTGCACAGTGTTCTCTTCAGTGTTGTGTGTTTGTGCAGTGTTCTCTTCAGTGTTGTGTGTTTGTGCAGTGTTCTCTTCAGTGTTGTGTGTTTGTGCAGTGTTCTCTTCAGTGTTGTGTGTTTGTGCAGTGTTCTCTTCAGTGTTGTGTGTTTGTGCAGTGTTCTCTTCAGTGTTGTGTGTTTGTGCAGTGTTCTCTTCAGTGTTGTGTGTTTGTGCAGTGTTCTCTTCAGTGTTGTGTGTTTGTGCAGTGTTCTCTTCAGTGTTGTGTGTTTGTGCAGTGTTCTCTTCAGTGTTGTGTGTTTGTGCAGTGTTCTCTTCAGTGTTGTGTGTTTGTGACAGTGTTCTCTTCAGTGTTGTGTGTTTGTGCAGTGTTCTCTTCAGTGTTGTGTGTTTGTGCAGTGTTCTCTTCAGTGTTGTGTGTTTGTGCAGTGTTCTCTTCAGTGTTGTGTGTTTGTGCAGTGTTCTCTTCAGTGTTGTGTGTTTGTGCAGTGTTCTCTTCAGTGTTGTGTGTTTGTGCAGTGTTCTCTTCAGTGTTGTGTGTTTGTGCAGTGTTCTCTTCAGTGTTGTGTGTTTGTGCAGTGTTCTCTTCAGTGTTGTGTGTTTGTGCAGTGTTCTCTTCAGTGTTGTGTGTTTGTGCAGTGTTCTCTTCAGTGTTGTGTGTTTGTGCAGTGTTCTCTTCAGTGTTGTGTGTTTGTGCAGTGTTCTCTTCAGTGTTGTGTGTTTGTGCACAGTGTTCTCTTCAGTGTTGTGTGTTTGTGCAGTGTTCTCTTCAGTGTTGTGTGTTTGTGCACAGTGTTCTCTTCAGTGTTGTGTGTTTGTGCAGTGTTCTCTTCAGTGTTGTGTGTTTGTGCACAGTGTTCTCTTCAGTGTTGTGTGTTTGTGCAGTGTTCTCTTCAGTGTTGTGTGTTTGTGCACAGTGTTCTCTTCAGTGTTGTGTGTTTGTGCAGTGTTCTCTTCAGTGTTGTGTGTTTGTGCACAGTGTTCTCTTCAGTGTTGTGTGTTTGTGCAGTGTTCTCTTCAGTGTTGTGTGTTTGTGCACAGTGTTCTCTTCAGTGTTGTGTGTTTGTGCAGTGTTCTCTTCAGTGTTGTGTGTTTGTGCACAGTGTTCTCTTCAGTGTTGTGTGTTTGTGCAGTGTTCTCTTCAGTGTTGTGTGTTTGTGCAGTGTTCTCTTCAGTGTTGTGTGTTTGTGCAGTGTTCTCTTCAGTGTTGTGTGTTTGTGCACAGTGTTCTCTTCAGTGTTGTGTGTTTGTGCACAGTGTTCTCTTCAGTGTTGTGTGTTTGTGCAGTGTTCTCTTCAGTGTTGTGTGTTTGTGCAGTGTTCTCTTCAGTGTTGTGTGTTTGTGCACAGTGTTCTCTTCAGTGTTGTGTGTTTGTGCAGTGTTCTCTTCAGTGTTGTGTGTTTGTGCACAGTGTTCTCTTCAGTGTTGTGTGTTTGTGCAGTGTTCTCTTCAGTGTTGTGTGTTTGTGCAGTGTTCTCTTCAGTGTTGTGTGTTTGTGCAGTGTTCTCTTCAGTGTTGTGTGTTTGTGCAGTGTTCTCTTCAGTGTTGTGTGTTTGTGCAGTGTTCTCTTCAGTGTTGTGTGTTTGTGCAGTGTTCTCTTCAGTGTTGTGTGTTTGTGCAGTGTTCTCTTCAGTGTTGTGTGTTTGTGCACAGTGTTCTCTTCAGTGTTGTGTGTTTGTGCACAGTGTTCTCTTCAGTGTTGTGTGTTTGTGCAGTGTTCTCTTCAGTGTTGTGTGTTTGTGCAGTGTTCTCTTCAGTGTTGTGTGTTTGTGCAGTGTTCTCTTCAGTGTTGTGTGTTTGTGCAGTGTTCTCTTCAGTGTTGTGTGTTTGTGCAGTGTTCTCTTCAGTGTTGTGTGTTTGTGCACAGTGTTCTCTTCAGTGTTGTGTGTTTGTGCACAGTGTTCTCTTCAGTGTTGTGTGTTTGTGCAGTGTTCTCTTCAGTGTTGTGTGTTTGTGCACAGTGTTCTCTTCAGTGTTGTGTGTTTGTGCACAGTGTTCTCTTCAGTGTTGTGTGTTTGTGCAGTGTTCTCTTCAGTGTTGTGTGTTTGTGCACAGTGTTCTCTTCAGTGTTGTGTGTTTGTGCAGTGTTCTCTTCAGTGTTGTGTGTTTGTGCAGTGTTCTCTTCAGTGTTGTGTGTTTGTGCAGTGTTCTCTTCAGTGTTGTGTGTTTGTGCAGTGTTCTCTTCAGTGTTGTGTGTTTGTGCAGTGTTCTCTTCAGTGTTGTGTGTTTGTGCAGTGTTCTCTTCAGTGTTGTGTGTTTGTGCACAGTGTTCTCTTCAGTGTTGTGTGTTTGTGCAGTGTTCTCTTCAGTGTTGTGTGTTTGTGCAGTGTTCTCTTCAGTGTTGTGTGTTTGTGCAGTGTTCTCTTCAGTGTTGTGTGTTTGTGCAGTGTTCTCTTCAGTGTTGTGTGTTTGTGCAGTGTTCTCTTCAGTGTTGTGTGTTTGTGCAGTGTTCTCTTCAGTGTTGTGTGTTTGTGCAGTGTTCTCTTCAGTGTTGTGTGTTTGTGCAGTGTTCTCTTCAGTGTTGTGTGTTTGTGCAGTGTTCTCTTCAGTGTTGTGTGTTTGTGCAGTGTTCTCTTCAGTGTTGTGTGTTTGTGCAGTGTTCTCTTCAGTGTTGTGTGTTTGTGCACAGTGTTCTCTTCAGTGTTGTGTGTTTGTGCAGTGTTCTCTTCAGTGTTGTGTGTTTGTGCAGTGTTCTCTTCAGTGTTGTGTGTTTGTGCAGTGTTCTCTTCAGTGTTGTGTGTTTGTGCAGTGTTCTCTTCAGTGTTGTGTGTTTGTGCAGTGTTCTCTTCAGTGTTGTGTGTTTGTGCAGTGTTCTCTTCAGTGTTGTGTGTTTGTGCAGTGTTCTCTTCAGTGTTGTGTGTTTGTGCACAGTGTTCTCTTCAGTGTTGTGTGTTTGTGCACAGTGTTCTCTTCAGTGTTGTGTGTTTGTGCAGTGTTCTCTTCAGTGTTGTGTGTTTGTGCAGTGTTCTCTTCAGTGTTGTGTGTTTGTGCACAGTGTTCTCTTCAGTGTTGTGTGTTTGTGCAGTGTTCTCTTCAGTGTTGTGTGTTTGTGCAGTGTTCTCTTCAGTGTTGTGTGTTTGTGCACAGTGTTCTCTTCAGTGTTGTGTGTTTGTGCAGTGTTCTCTTCAGTGTTGTGTGTTTGTGCAGTGTTCTCTTCAGTGTTGTGTGTTTGTGCACAGTGTTCTCTTCAGTGTTGTGTGTTTGTGCAGTGTTCTCTTCAGTGTTGTGTGTTTGTGCAGTGTTCTCTTCAGTGTTGTGTGTTTGTGCAGTGTTCTCTTCAGTGTTGTGTGTTTGTGCAGTGTTCTCTTCAGTGTTGTGTGTTTGTGCAGTGTTCTCTTCAGTGTTGTGTGTTTGTGCAGTGTTCTCTTCAGTGTTGTGTGTTTGTGCAGTGTTCTCTTCAGTGTTGTGTGTTTGTGCAGTGTTCTCTTCAGTGTTGTGTGTTTGTGCACAGTGTTCTCTTCAGTGTTGTGTGTTTGTGCACAGTGTTCTCTTCAGTGTTGTGTGTTTGTGCAGTGTTCTCTTCAGTGTTGTGTGTTTGTGCACAGTGTTCTCTTCAGTGTTGTGTGTTTGTGCACAGTGTTCTCTTCAGTGTTGTGTGTTTGTGCAGTGTTCTCTTCAGTGTTGTGTGTTTGTGCACAGTGTTCTCTTCAGTGTTGTGTGTTTGTGCAGTGTTCTCTTCAGTGTTGTGTGTTTGTGCAGTGTTCTCTTCAGTGTTGTGTGTTTGTGCAGTGTTCTCTTCAGTGTTGTGTGTTTGTGCAGTGTTCTCTTCAGTGTTGTGTGTTTGTGCAGTGTTCTCTT
This sequence comes from Garcialebias charrua, assembly GCA_038048925.1. Lineage (NCBI taxonomy): Eukaryota > Metazoa > Chordata > Actinopteri > Cyprinodontiformes > Rivulidae > Garcialebias > Garcialebias charrua. The sequence continues at coordinate 9,270 of JBBPBX010097646.1, forward strand.
CAGTGTTGTGTGTTTGTGCAGTGTTCTCTTCAGTGTTGTGTGTTTGTGCAGTGTTCTCTTCAGTGTTGTGTGTTTGTGCACAGTGTTCTCTTCAGTGTTGTGTGTTTGTGCAGTGTTCTCTTCAGTGTTGTGTGTTTGTGCAGTGTTCTCTTCAGTGTTGTGTGTTTGTGCAGTGTTCTCTTCAGTGTTGTGTGTTTGTGCAGTGTTCTCTTCAGTGTTGTGTGTTTGTGCAGTGTTCTCTTCAGTGTTGTGTGTTTGTGCACAGTGTTCTCTTCAGTGTTGTGTGTTTGTGCAGTGTTCTCTTCAGTGTTGTGTGTTTGTGCACAGTGTTCTCTTCAGTGTTGTGTGTTTGTGCAGTGTTCTCTTCAGTGTTGTGTGTTTGTGCAGTGTTCTCTTCAGTGTTGTGTGTTTGTGCAGTGTTCTCTTCAGTGTTGTGTGTTTGTGCAGTGTTCTCTTCAGTGTTGTGTGTTTGTGCAGTGTTCTCTTCAGTGTTGTGTGTTTGTGCACAGTGTTCTCTTCAGTGTTGTGTGTTTGTGCAGTGTTCTCTTCAGTGTTGTGTGTTTGTGCAGTGTTCTCTTCAGTGTTGTGTGTTTGTGCAGTGTTCTCTTCAGTGTTGTGTGTTTGTGCAGTGTTCTCTTCAGTGTTGTGTGTTTGTGCAGTGTTCTCTTCAGTGTTGTGTGTTTGTGCACAGTGTTCTCTTCAGTGTTGTGTGTTTGTGCACAGTGTTCTCTTCAGTGTTGTGTGTTTGTGCAGTGTTCTCTTCAGTGTTGTGTGTTTGTGCAGTGTTCTCTTCAGTGTTGTGTGTTTGTGCACAGTGTTCTCTTCAGTGTTGTGTGTTTGTGCAGTGTTCTCTTCAGTGTTGTGTGTTTGTGCAGTGTTCTCTTCAGTGTTGTGTGTTTGTGCAGTGTTCTCTTCAGTGTTGTGTGTTTGTGCAGTGTTCTCTTCAGTGTTGTGTGTTTGTGCACAGTGTTCTCTTCAGTGTTGTGTGTTTGTGCAGTGTTCTCTTCAGTGTTGTGTGTTTGTGCAGTGTTCTCTTCAGTGTTGTGTGTTTGTGCAGTGTTCTCTTCAGTGTTGTGTGTTTGTGCAGTGTTCTCTTCAGTGTTGTGTGTTTGTGCACAGTGTTCTCTTCAGTGTTGTGTGTTTGTGCAGTGTTCTCTTCAGTGTTGTGTGTTTGTGCAGTGTTCTCTTCAGTGTTGTGTGTTTGTGCAGTGTTCTCTTCAGTGTTGTGTGTTTGTGCAGTGTTCTCTTCAGTGTTGTGTGTTTGTGCAGTGTTCTCTTCAGTGTTGTGTGTTTGTGCAGTGTTCTCTTCAGTGTTGTGTGTTTGTGCAGTGTTCTCTTCAGTGTTGTGTGTTTGTGCAGTGTTCTCTTCAGTGTTGTGTGTTTGTGCAGTGTTCTCTTCAGTGTTGTGTGTTTGTGCACAGTGTTCTCTTCAGTGTTGTGTGTTTGTGCACAGTGTTCTCTTCAGTGTTGTGTGTTTGTGCAGTGTTCTCTTCAGTGTTGTGTGTTTGTGCACAGTGTTCTCTTCAGTGTTGTGTGTTTGTGCACAGTGTTCTCTTCAGTGTTGTGTGTTTGTGCAGTGTTCTCTTCAGTGTTGTGTGTTTGTGCAGTGTTCTCTTCAGTGTTGTGTGTTTGTGCAGTGTTCTCTTCAGTGTTGTGTGTTTGTGCAGTGTTCTCTTCAGTGTTGTGTGTTTGTGCAGTGTTCTCTTCAGTGTTGTGTGTTTGTGCAGTGTTCTCTTCAGTGTTGTGTGTTTGTGCAGTGTTCTCTTCAGTGTTGTGTGTTTGTGCAGTGTTCTCTTCAGTGTTGTGTGTTTGTGCAGTGTTCTCTTCAGTGTTGTGTGTTTGTACAGTGTTCTCTTCAGTGTTGTGTGTTTGTGCAGTGTTCTCTTCAGTGTTGTGTGTTTGTGCAGTGTTCTCTTCAGTGTTGTGTGTTTGTACAGTGTTCTCTTCAGTGTTGTGTGTTTGTGCAGTGTTCTCTTCAGTGTTGTGTGTTTGTGCAGTGTTCTCTTCAGTGTTGTGTGTTTGTGCAGTGTTCTCTTCAGTGTTGTGTGTTTGTGCAGTGTTCTCTTCAGTGTTGTGTGTTTGTGCAGTGTTCTCTTCAGTGTTGTGTGTTTGTGCAGTGTTCTCTTCAGTGTTGTGTGTTTGTGCAGTGTTCTCTTCAGTGTTGTGTGTTTGTGCAGTGTTCTCTTCAGTGTTGTGTGTTTGTGCAGTGTTCTCTTCAGTGTTGTGTGTTTGTGCAGTGTTCTCTTCAGTGTTGTGTGTTTGTGCAGTGTTCTCTTCAGTGTTGTGTGTTTGTGCAGTGTTCTCTTCAGTGTTGTGTGTTTGTGCAGTGTTCTCTTCAGTGTTGTGTGTTTGTGCAGTGTTCTCTTCAGTGTTGTGTGTTTGTGCAGTGTTCTCTTCAGTGTTGTGTGTTTGTGCAGTGTTCTCTTCAGTGTTGTGTGTTTGTGCAGTGTTCTCTTCAGTGTTGTGTGTTTGTGCACAGTGTTCTCTTCAGTGTTGTGTGTTTGTGCAGTGTTCTCTTCAGTGTTGTGTGTTTGTGCAGTGTTCTCTTCAGTGTTGTGTGTTTGTGCAGTGTTCTCTTCAGTGTTGTGTGTTTGTGCAGTGTTCTCTTCAGTGTTGTGTGTTTGTGCAGTGTTCTCTTCAGTGTTGTGTGTTTGTGCAGTGTTCTCTTCAGTGTTGTGTGTTTGTGCAGTGTTCTCTTCAGTGTTGTGTGTTTGTGCAGTGTTCTCTTCAGTGTTGTGTGTTTGTGCACAGTGTTCTCTTCAGTGTTGTGTGTTTGTGCAGTGTTCTCTTCAGTGTTGTGTGTTTGTGCAGTGTTCTCTTCAGTGTTGTGTGTTTGTGCAGTGTTCTCTTCAGTGTTGTGTGTTTGTGCAGTGTTCTCTTCAGTGTTGTGTGTTTGTGCAGTGTTCTCTTCAGTGTTGTGTGTTTGTGCAGTGTTCTCTTCAGTGTTGTGTGTTTGTGCAGTGTTCTCTTCAGTGTTGTGTGTTTGTGCAGTGTTCTCTTCAGTGTTGTGTGTTTGTGCACAGTGTTCTCTTCAGTGTTGTGTGTTTGTGCAGTGTTCTCTTCAGTGTTGTGTGTTTGTGCAGTGTTCTCTTCAGTGTTGTGTGTTTGTGCACAGTGTTCTCTTCAGTGTTGTGTGTTTGTGCAGTGTTCTCTTCAGTGTTGTGTGTTTGTGCAGTGTTCTCTTCAGTGTTGTGTGTTTGTGCAGTGTTCTCTTCAGTGTTGTGTGTTTGTGCAGTGTTCTCTTCAGTGTTGTGTGTTTGTACAGTGTTCTCTTCAGTGTTGTGTGTTTGTGCAGTGTTCTCTTCAGTGTTGTGTGTTTGTGCAGTGTTCTCTTCAGTGTTGTGTGTTTGTGCAGTGTTCTCTTCAGTGTTGTGTGTTTGTGCAGTGTTCTCTTCAGTGTTGTGTGTTTGTGCAGTGTTCTCTTCAGTGTTGTGTGTTTGTGCAGTGTTCTCTTCAGTGTTGTGTGTTTGTGCAGTGTTCTCTTCAGTGTTGTGTGTTTGTGCAGTGTTCTCTTCAGTGTTGTGTGTTTGTGCAGTGTTCTCTTCAGTGTTGTG
>JBBPBX010097647.1:0-12823 GCA_038048925.1 Garcialebias charrua
GAATATGCATATATGTACATATGCATAAACATATAGATGTATATATGCATAAACATATACATGTATATATATGCATATACATATAATGTACAGATAGACATATACATGTAAATATAACATGTTCAACTGAAGTTGTGTATGTTTGTGTGTGTGACTGTTTTGTGGTTTTTAAGGACAGTGTTTTGTCAGGACAGTAATGAGCTGTTATCTGATTGATTGTCTGATTGTTTATAGCGTATGACTGTCCAAACAAACAACTGTCCATAAAAACCACAATACACTCCTATACACACCTAATTGAACATTAAGGTTGATGAAACCACACGTAGCAAGTAATTCTGTTTAGGAACACAAGAACTAAAATGTACCTTGGTATTCGTGTTTAAAGGAAGTTGATCGTGCTTCTGGCTACCTGCGATCTCCTGACTCTGGACGTGTTCACATGACATCTGTAAGAGATCATTTATACTTATATTTAGAGGAAATTCTACATTTTGATGATAGCTGCTGTCACATGTAAACCAATAAACATTACATGATTGTTTGTTTTTGGCCAAAGTATCCATCTCACATAAAGGAAAGATGGATGGACAGAGTATTTACAAAACTCCTCTCATGATAGGTGGACTAAGATGAAATTAAAATTAGCTGAATGAAAGAAAACTATAAATTTAAAAACTGTGACTAATAATATTGAAGTCATACTTAACAATCCCTGCATTATTTATATAATTGATATCTATGTCATATACATACACACAAATATACATATATACATGTATATAAGCATATCATAAATGCATATTCATGTACTGTACAGTGTATATACATATATGCATATACATGTATATATATGCATATACTGTACAGATAGACATATACATGTAAATATAACATGTTCTACTAAAATTGTGTGTGTTTGTGTGTGTGACTGTTTTGTGGTTTTAATGGACAGTGGTTTGTTAGGACAGCAATACGCTATAATCAGACAATCAGATAACAGCTCATTACTGTCCTGACAAAACACTGTCCTTAGAAACCACAAAACAGTCACACACACAAACACACACAATTTGAGTTGAACATGTTATATTTACATGCCTATTACATGTATATATAAGTGCATATATACATGTATATGTAAGTGCATATATACATGTATATGTAAGTGCATATATACATGTACTGTATATGCAAATGCATTTAAACATGTAAATGCATATATGTATATATACAAGAATATGCATATATGTACATATGCATAAACATATAGATGTATATATGCATAAACATATACATGTATATATATGCATATACATATAATGTTCAGATAGACATATACATGTAAATATAACATGTTCAACTGAAGTTGTGTGTGTTTGTGTGTGTGACCGTTTTGTGGTTTTTAAGGACAGTGTTTTGTCAGGACAGCAATACGCTATACAGTAATCAGACAATCAGATAACAGCTCATTACTGTCCTGACAAAACACTGTCCTTAGAAACCACAAAACAGTCACACACACAAACACACACAATTTGAGTTGAACATGTTATATTTACATGCCTATTACATGTATATATAAGTGCATATATACATGTATATGTAAGTGCATATATACATGTATATGTAAGTGCATATATACATGTACTGTATATGCAAATGCATTTAAACATGTAAATGCATATATGTATATATACAAGAATATGCATATATGTACATATGCATAAACATATAGATGTATATATGCATAAACATATACATGTATATATATGCATATACATATAATGTACAGATAGACATATACATGTAAATATAACATGTTCAACTGAAGTTGTGTGTGTTTGTGTGTGTGACTGTTTTGTGGTTTTTAAGGACAGTGTTTTGTCAGGACAGTAATGAGCTGTTATCTGATTGATTGTCTGATTGTTTATAGCGTCTGACTGTCCAAACAAACAACTGTCCATAAAAACCATAGTACACTCCTATACACACCTAATTGAACATTAAGGTTGATGAAACCACACGTAGCAAGTAATTCTGTTTAGGAACACAAGAACTAAAATGTACCTTGGTATTCGTGTTTAAAGGAAGTTGATCGTGCTTCTGGCTACCTGCGATCTCCTGACTCTGGACGTGTTCACATGACATCTGTAAGAGATCATTTATACTTATATTTAGAGGAAATTCTACATTTTGATGATAGCTGCTGTCACATGTAAACCAATAAACATTACATGATTGTTTGTTTTTGGCCAAAGTATCCATCTCACATAAAGGAAAGATAAATGGACAGAGTATTTACAAAACTCCTCTCATGATAGGTGGACTAAGATGAAATTAAAATTAGCTGAATGAAAGAAAACTATAAATTAAAAAACTGTGACTAATAATATTGAAGTCATACTTAACAATCCCTGCATTATTTATATAATTGATATCTATGTCATATACATACACACAAATATACATATATACATGTATATAAGCATATCATAAATGCATATTCATGTACTGTACAGTGTATATACATATATGCATATAAATGTATATATGCATATCAGATAGACATTTACATGTAAATATAACATGTTCTACTAAAATTGTGTGTGTTTGTGTGTGTGACTGTTTTGTGGTTTTAATGGACAGTGGTTTGTTAGGACAGCAATACGCTATAATCAGACAATCAGATAACAGCTCATTACTGTCCTGACAAAACACTGTCCTTAGAAACCACAAAACAGTCACACACACAAACACACACAATTTGAGTTGAATTTGAATTTGAAACAATTTGAATCAATTTGAATCACTGCAAGTGGACAGGTAACATTAGACCTGCCTTCAAGAAGAACTGGACTAATGACGTATATTCTAGTATAAACGTCACTGAACTGGGAGCACCCACAGCACCACTAACACACTCAAAATGGATTCCACCACAAAGATTCAGCCAGAAGATACACACCACCCATGGCCTTATTGAAAGATTATTGAAAGATTATTGAAAGACTGTTCAGTACAGCAGGACATCTCCCTAAAAAACCAGACTGGACTCAAAAAACTGTGAAAACCAACTTCTTCTGAACTTGAACAATAAATTCTTGTATCAATATTAAAATGTATCAGTTCATGGGATGTTAGGAGACAAGAAATGTCTCGACACTCAGATCCAAGTTTTGAAAATGGTGTCAGGAATTTAAAATATTGTTCACTTTTGATCCATGGTTGACTGGACAATATTTTAACTAGAGTTGATGACAAACTGGAGGTGAAATGATCAGTGTCTGTTCCTTTGTCAGGTCTAATGCCGGGTTTCCACCAGACGCTTTTCGCGCTGCAAAAAATCTCCTACCGCACTGTGTTGGCTGCTTGTCAACAGATGTCTGTTCTCATCGAACATGTCTGCAGACACGCAGTGGGAGCAGCGGCTGGCTCCTTTTCCGTTTGTTTCTTCTACACCGGGCAGATAAAAAATCAGCTGTACATGAGCCTCGTTACTACTTGAGTGGATTTTTTATGAGCCAAACTGCAGCTCCTAAAGTCTTTGTTGAGATTAAAACATTTTTTTATGTTTGGGGTGACCGTACGCTCGAGCGGACAGCGGCAACTGTAAAAATGCCAAGTTTCTTACCGGAGGCTGTTTTCTTCATGGAGGCTCGATGGGTAAGTTTGAAAAGTCCAAAAAAAAGTCCTGTCGTTGTTGCGTGATCACATGGCAGAGTCTATCCCGATTGGTTGCTGCTAAGCTGCGAGCAGCAGAAGCAGGACAAATCGAGCTTCGACAGTCGCTGCTCGGAGGTGACGTGGGAGCGGAAAAAAGCTGCCACTCACTGCCGCGCTGCTTGAACTGCTGTAGATGCGCCGCATCCAACATGCCCGGCCACATAGACTTTCAATGTAAAGTGGCTGCTTCGGTGGCGCGAAAAGCGTTTGGTGGAAACCTGGCATAATGCTCCTTTTTTTCAGACAGATAACTTTAATTTAAACATGTTTACTGCAGTTAAAATGACACATTGGTTCTGCTTTGTGTTAAATAAAAACTTTCAAAGGTAAAATAATTCCTCTCTTATTTTGCTTAATGACATTTAACTCTGCATGTCATCCCTGAAATTCTGACACACAGAATCACAAGTCCAAGTGTGAACTGTGTCACAGAGTAAACACAATAAAAACATGTGTTATCTGCAGCATTGTTCTTTAAAATGGAAAAACACTATTAATGTATTACAGAAAATATGCGTACAGTACACACACTTAATGATACTGTAGACCATTGCATTAGGCAATACATTCAGCAAGTACTTTTACTTTAATACTTTAAGCATTTTTAAAAGCAAGTACTTATTTACTTTTACTTAAGTAAACACAATATAATGGTACATCTACTTTTACTAGAGTACATTTTTGTCTGTTTATTTGTACTTTTACTTATAAACAGTGTTTGAGTACTTTCTCCACCACTGGTCTCCAGCTACAAGTACTTGGGTGTGCACTTGAATTATAGCCTCAGCTGGACCAACAACACAACCAGCCTGATCAACAAAGTTCATCAGAGACTCTACTACCTCAGGCGGCTGAGACGAGCTGGTCTGAGTAGCCCAGTCCTCATCTCCTTCTACAGGTGTGCAGTGGAGAGCATCCTGTGCTACAGCATCAACGTGTGAGCACAGGATGCTCTCCATCGCACACCTGTAGAAGGAGGTGAGGACTGAGCTTCCCAGACCAGCTCTTCTCAGCCGTCTGAGGAAGTAGAGTCTCTGATTACCTTTTTTTGATCAGGGCGGTGGTGTTGTCTGTCTTCACCTCCTTCTACACGTGTGCCGTTGAGAGCATCCTGTGCTCCGGCATCAACGTGTGGCATGGAGGCTGCACAGCTGCAGAAAGAAAAGCTCTGCAGAGAGTGGTGAAGGCTGCACAGAAGATGTTGGAGTCAGTCTCCCCACCATCACAGACATTTACACCTCCAGATGCAGGAAGAGAGCCACCTGTATCATGAAAGACCCCACTCACCCAGCACACAAACTCTTTGCCCCACTCCCCTCAGGAAGGAGGTTGAGGAGCATCAAATGTAGAACCACTAGACTGAGGAACAGCTTCTACCCTGAGGCTGTTAGACTCATGAATAAATAAACAATTAGAAAACAGTAATTACTGCAAAACATCACAACATGCTGATCTGTTTTTTTGTTTCTGTGTTCATTTGTGACCATCTGCTCATACAGACTCATGTCCGTGCTGCTGTTTGTAATTATGTTTTCCTATTATATTAGGGCTTAGTGTATTTCTAGTTGATGTTTTTCTTAGTTATATCCTACATGTTATTGCTGTTTTTCTCTCACATTTTGTTGTTGGATGTAACTGGGACCTTGTGTACATAATCTTGTTTCATCACATGTACCACATGCGGTGCAAATGACAATAAAGATGATTAGACTCTGATTAAAGTTGTACACCTCTTGGACTAGCTGAAAACATGTAAAAATATGTGGCAGGATGTCCCTACGGACATTGAACGCACCACATGAGTGCGGGATGTGATTGGGTCCAAGGCTGGCTTCCGGTATAAAAAGGGCCAGGCTTCAGTGGTTGACTTCACGTCATCCGCCTTCCGGTTCAGACCCTGGCGTCTGCTGGCTGGGTCGCGCCAGCGTAACTGAATGTGCGCTTTAAGGTCGCCGTGATCTACTGTTCCACGACCAAATGTACAAGCCTCCTGCTTCCCTCTACTGTTGAGGTGGAGCTCGTGGTGAGTAAAGCGCTAGTTCGTCTTTCTGTTTTATGTTCAGCTTTTAATTCTAATCTTTGTTTATTAGCTGCTGCTGTTTGTCCTTCACCGTTTTGTTCACCTGCTGTTCGAGCTGTCCACTGGCTGTCGTCTTGCTGTCCTGGCTGCTGATTTGATGCCCACTGTTCTGGTCAGCTTAAGGCTGGCTGCATCACCCGTCCTGTCTGGCTGATCAGGGCCGACTGGGGTTCAGCCCGGACTGGGGTTCAGCCCGGACTAATCGTCTTGGTGCCGGCGTGGATGGTGTCTGCTGCAGCGCAACGGTTCTCCCAGGACGAACTCTTTGGACAGCTGTGGCTTGATTAATTGGACATCTCCCAGGCGGTGGTATTAATTCTGCCGTGGTGTACTACTGTCTTTATCGAATTGCACTTTCATTGTTGCCAGGAGTTATTACTGCCTTTTTAACTGTGTATTTTAAATTTAGGATTTTTTATTAAACAAATTGTGCAATTTATTGGTGTTTGTGTGAAGTGTCTCCTGCCTCATCTTCTGCAACGGGTCTAAAGTGCCTAAAGGGTAACTTTTAATAAAGTTTTTAACCAAATTCATTTTTTTAAATAGATTATTTTTTTTAAACTAAAAGTTGCCTAAAGTATTTTTTTACCCATACCCGTTCGGCTACAAATATAAAAAAGTTACAAAACAATTCTAAGTTTTCACCAATTGCACGTCACTTATACAGTATTCTGATACCTACTTGACACTGCAGACTACGTGATGGTGTAACGACACTGCAACGTGATGATGTAATGACGCTGTTCGTCTGTCTGCTCACTGCTTTGAGGTTAAAAAAAGAAAAATATGAGCATATTTTGCACAGAAATGACATTGAAAACATTAAAACCTCTACCACCGCATGTGGTACATGTGATGAAACGAGATTATTTACACCGGGTCCCAGTAACATCCAACAACAAAAAAATGTAAGAGAAGAACAGTAGTAACATCTAAGATATGATCTAAGAAAAACATCAGCTAAAAATACACTAAGCACCAATGTACCGTAATAGAAAAACATCAATACAAGCAGCAGCACGAGCATGAGTCCGTATGAGCAGATGGTCACAAATGAACAGCAACAGGAAAACAGATCAGCATGATGTGATATTTTGCAGTGATTATTCTTATCATGTATTATTCATGAGTCTAACAGCCTCAGGGTAGCAGCTGTTCCTCAAGTGGTTCAACATTTGATGCTCAACCTACTTCCTGAGGGGAACAGGGCAAAGATTGTGTATGCGCTGGATGAGTGTGGTCCTTCATGATGCAGGTGGCCCTCTTCTTGCATCTGGAGGTGTAGATGTCTGTGATGGTGGGGAGACTGACTCCAACAGACCTCTGTGCAGCCTTCACCACTCTCTGCAGAGCTTTTTTTCTGCAGCTGTGCAGCCTCCATGCCACACGTTGATGCTGGAGCACAGGATGCTCTCCACTGCACACCTGTAGAAGGAGGTGAGGACTGAGCTTCCCAGACCAGATCTTCTCAGCCGTCTGAGGAAGTAGAGTCTCTGATGACCCGATCATGGGCGATGGTGTTGTCAGTCCTCACCTCCTTCTACATGTGTGCAATGGAGAGCATCCTGTGCTCCAGCATCAACGTGTGGCATGGAGGCTGCACAGCTGCAGAAAGAAAGGCTCTGCAGAGAGTGGTGAAGGCTGCACAGAAGATGTTGGAGTCAGTCTCCCCACCATCACAGACATCTACACCTCCAGATGCAGGGAGAGGGCCACCTGCATCATGAAAGACCCCACTCACCCAGCACACCCGACCCCGGATAAGCGGAAGACAGTGGATGGATGGATGGATGTAAATAAGAAAATCCCTGAACTTTATGAGCTCCGAACTAGCTAATCTGACATCCCAACAGAAACTATTGATGGGCTTGTTTGTAGAGATCAAACAATTCAAACTGAAAATGGAAATTAAAGATAAAAAAAATAATGGAGCTGGAACAAATAATTGATGATTTAGAACAGAACACAAGACAAGATAATCTAGTCATAACGGGACTCGAGGTAAAACCTCGGTCATATGCAAGAGTGGCTGCCGGTGAAAAGAACAACGGAAGATGGGTCACAGCGAGAACTGCAGACTCTAGATGAGCAAGTAGTGGCCTATTTGCAGGACAAAGATATTGATCTTGATCATGATAACGTTTCAATGTGTTACACCTTGCCTAGTAATAAGGAAAAAGATAATAAACCAATAATTGTTGGAAGATTCATTAGCAGAAAAGTAAGAAATAATGTATTGATGCAGGCTAGAAAATTGAAGGGAACAAAAGTTTATATTAATGAACATCTAACAAATAAAAATGGCAATATTGCTCGTGAAGCAAGGTTGTTAAAAAAACAGAACAAAAAATTCTCAACTTGGACAAGAAACGGAAAGATTTGGATAAAAGTACAGGAAGGATCACATGCCAAAATAGTAAAATAATTAAGGGATTTGGAAAGATTGAAATGAGCTTATGAGATGACAAAACGTTGTGTTATGAAATATCATGTACATATAATATAATAATAATAATAATAATAATTGTCTAATCTTGTCATCTGCGTATGTTTCCCATACACAGACGAAATTCGTCTCTGCATTTAACCCAACCACCTACCAGGTGGTGCAGTGAGCAGCCATAGAAGGCGCTCGGGGAGCTGGAGAAATAGGTGTGCACTCATAGACACCCCAAGATGTGTAGTGGCCGGGACGCGAACCCGCGTCCTTCGGGTTCCAAGTCAAACGCCCTAACCACTACACCATTTTTGAAACGAACACCATGACGAACAACTACACTGAATAATGAAAATGTACGATGAATCAGAATTCAAAATATATGATGTGTAGATGATGTCATTAATATAAATATTTTTTTCCAACTACAAAGGGTAGTGAATATTATAATGATGAACATTTCAAAGAAATCAGTAAGACAAATGAAGCACTCCCTATAAATCATTTAAACAGTACAAGCCTTAATGCAAAAATTTCTGAGATATCAGATTATTTGAAATACATAATTAATACACCTTTTGCAATAGTAGCACTGTCATAAACTTGGTTAAATGATGGAAACATAAAAAATGCATATATTGAAGTGTATGAATTATATTACATGAATAGGAAAAATAAAAGGTGTGGAGGAGTGGCTATATTTGTCAGCTGTGAAATAAAGTGCAGATTGTATAGTGAAATGCACTGGCGGCTCCTGAAATGTCCACCAGGGGGGGCTATTTCTCCAAAATGAAAAAAAAAAATCCCAAGTTCAAATAGTTTTTTTTAATCAAATGCAGATTAATACAAGGTCAACAGAACAATTAAATGCTCAGGATGAGAAGAACCAATTTGACTCACTAAAACAACAAAGAACAAACAAAAATATATATAATAAATAAATTATATATAAATTATAGAAAGGAAAATAAGTGAGATTAAAACATTTCTGCATTTCTACTTGCAAGAGGCTTTGTTTTCTGCATTTCTACTTGCAAGAGGCTTTGTTTTCATTCTCCAGATCAATACAGTGTTACGAAATAGTAAAACACCACCAGTGACATTTAGTATATAAAATTATTAATGTTTGATCATTTTTTATAATAATAATTATAATAATAATTAATTCAATTTATAACGCACTTTTCATTACTGAAAATCTCAAAGTGCTACACATATATATTGAATGCTACACACATTCATAAACCGGTGGCGGCAGACTACCATGCAAGGTGCTTTCCAGTCCTACCGGGAGCAACTCAGGGTTAAGTGTCTTGCCCAAGGACACAACGACACATGGTGCGGGTCCCGGGAGTCGAACCGCCAACTTTCCGATCGGGAGACGACTGCCATTACCACTACACCACGGCCGCAAATTAAAATAACTGTAGCCATCAGAGTCCAGTAAAACACCACCAATGACATTTAGTATATTACATTATTAATGTTTGATCATTTTTTAATAATCAAGTTAAAATAAATGTAGCCATTGGAGTCCAACACTGTACAATAACCTGTGCTGGCAACCTAACTCCACAAACAAACAAAGAAAAAAAAAAACTCACTAGTTGTCACTTTTAGAATAAACAGTCAGCTGAAGGCTTTTTATCACAAACAGAGCCACCTAAAAGTGGAGAGGATATCAGTCAGGAATGGTAATATAATAATATAAGCATTGGATTAAGACTAGCATTAGCATGCTAGCTCCAAAAATAAACTCACCATTTGCCACTTTTAGAATAAACAGTCAGCTGAAGGCTTTTTCACAAAAAGAGACTTCTAAAATTTGAGAGGCATATCAGTCAGAAATTTAAATAAGCCAGCCACTAGGGAGCACAAGCCAGTGTATCTCTTGTGCCGGTCCCAAGCCCGGGTAAATGGTGAGGGTTGTGTCAGGAATGGCATCCGATGTAAAACACTTGCCAAAACCATAATGCGAGTTCATCAAAGTGAAACCATACCGGATCGGTCGAGGCCCGGGTTAACAACGTCCGCCACCGGTGCTGTTGACAAACAGGGTGCCGGCGGAAATTGTACTACTGTTAGTCGAAGACGCCGAGGAGGAAAACGTGTCAGGAGACAGAGGGAGAGGAGGAAAGTGAAGAATGTAGGACTGAGGGTTGCAACTCTAAATGTGGGGACAATGACAGGCAAAGGTAGAGAGCTGGCTGACATGATGCAGAGAAGAAAGGTAGATGTTTTATGTGTCCAAGAGACCAAGTGGAAGGGCAGCAAGGCTCGCAGTATTGGAGCAGGGTTCAAACTGTTTTACCATGGTGTGGATAGAAAGAGAAATGGAGTAGGGGTGGTCCTGAAGGAGGAGTTGGCAAAGAATGTAGTAGAGGTGAAGAGAGTGTCAGATAGGGTGATGTGTCTGAAGGTAGAAGTAGAAGGTCTGATGCTAAACATAGTAAGTGGTTATGCTCCACAGGTTGGATGTGATGGGGAGGAGAAAGATACATTTTGGAAAGATTTGGATGAAGTGATAGAGAGTATTCCCAGGGAGGAAAGAGTGGTGATTGGAGCAGACCTGAATGGACATGTTGGTGAAGGAAACAGAGGGGATGAGGAAGTGATGGGTAGGTTTGGTGTCAAGGAAAGAAACCAGGAAGGACAGATGGTGGTGGATTTTGCCAAGAGAATGGAAATGGCTATAGTCAATACCTATTTCCAAAAGAGGGAGGAACATAGAGTGACCTATAAGAGTGGAGGAAGGAGTACACAGATCGACTACATTCTGTGTAGAAGAGGAAACCTGAAGGAGATTGGAGACTGTAAGGTTGTGGCAGGGGAGAGTGTGGCCAGACAGCATCGGATGGTTGTGTGTAGAATGACTGTTGTTGCGAAGAAGAGAAAAAGAGTAAAATCAGAGAAGAAGACCAAATGGTGGAAGATAAAGAAGGAAGAATGTTGTGAGAAATTCAGAGACGAGCTGTTAAAGGCTCTGGGTGGTAAGAAAGAGCTTCCAAGTGACTGGGCTACTACAGCAACAGTAATTAGAGAGACAGGTAGGAAGGTACTTGGTGTGTCATCTGGACAGAGAATGGATGATAAGGAAACCTGGTGGTGGAATAGTGAAGTGCAGGACGCCATTCAAAGAAAGAGATTAGCCAAGAAGAAATATGACAGTGAGAGGACTGAAGAGAGGAGACAGGAATATAAGGAGATGGGACATAGAGCAAAGAGGGAAGTAGCTAAGGCAAAGCAGAGGGCGTACAATGAGTTGTATGGGAGACTGGACACTAAAGAGGGCGAGAAGGACTTGTACCGATTGGCAAGACAGAGGGATCAGGCTGGAAAGGATGTGCAGCAGGTTAGGCTTATTAAAGATGGGAATGGGAATGTTCTAACAAGTGAGGAGAGTGTGATGGGAAGATGGAAGGATTACTTTGAGGAGCTAATGAATGAAGAGAATGAAAGAGAAAGAAGAGTGGAGGTCATAGAAACTGTGGACCAGGAAGTGGGAAAGATTAGTGAGGGTGAAGTCCGGAAAGCTCTGAAAAGAATGAAGAAGGGGAAGGCAGTAGGACCTGATGACATACCAGTGGAGGTTTGGAAATGTCTTGGAGAGGTGGCAGTGAGGTTTTTGACTCAAATATTTAATGGAATATTTGAGGGTGAGAAAATGCCTGAAGAATGGAGAAGAAGTGTGCTGGTTCCCATTTTTAAGAACAAGGGTGATGTACAGAGTTGTAGCAACTACAGGGGAATTAAGTTGATGAGCCACACGATGAAGATCTGGGAGAGAGTTGTGGAAGGAAGGCTTATGGTACATCCAGACCGAACGCGATTTCAACTGCAAAAAAGCTCAACACGCACGCAAGTGGACGCACTTTGTGTCCAGACCAAAAAGCCAGAAGCGAAACTACCCAGAAAACTGCTGCGCAGGGTTGCCAGATAAAAATTAATTAATCATCTAGTACTGTTGCTTATTTTTTATTTTTTTTTACCCAAACTGTCATATTTGCTGCGTGAGGGTCTGATAAGATTAATAATGTGTTGAGTTTAGTGAACATTTGCACTGAAAAGGGGTAAAAATAAATAAATAAATAAATAAAATTCATGTTTATCTGGCAACCCTGCTGCTGCGGGGGTGTGGGGGAGGAGCTTACCGGTGTACCGAGTCGTCAATGCACTCCGCGAGGTGAGGAGCTCTTTATTTCTGTCTCTGTGGAGCAGACTTGACTGGTTGTGAAGGAATTGTCGCGAACACACAGCTACAATGAGTTTCTCTTCCATATTCCATGACTCCGCGGGTTTTTTCTGTGTTCCACAAACAATACGTCACATGCGCAATGGTTTCCGCGTCACTGGTTTCCGCGTCACATAGGGACTCTCCCCCTGACCCCCTCTCTTCTCCCCCGACTCTCCCTGATTGGTTGACACACCAACCAATCGGGTAGAGTTTGAGCGGCGTTTGAAAGTTGAACGGCGAAATCTTCAGCATGTTGGAGGCGTGCTTTGGAGGCTGACGCGGGTTCACGTGCACGGAAATCGCTCTCCAGCACGCTCAACACGCACGCGACGTGACGCAAGACGCC
>JBBPBX010097648.1:0-12822 GCA_038048925.1 Garcialebias charrua
TTTTCTGGGAGTCGGAGATGTCTGCCAATTCATCCATCCATCCATCCATCCATCCATTCTCTTCCGCTTATCCGGGGTCGGATGGCGGGGGTTATCCGGGGTCGGGTCGCGGGGGTAGCAGCCTAAGTAAGGAGGCCCAGACTTCCCTCTCCCCAGCCACTTGGAGCAGCTCCTCCGGGGGAATCCCAAGGCGTTCCCAGGCCAGCCGAGAAACATAGTCCCTCCAGCGTGTCCTGGGTCTTCCTCTGGGTCTCCTCCCGGTGGGACATGCCCGGAACACCTCACCAGGGAGGCGTCCAGGAGGCATCCTAACCAGATGCCCGAGCCACCTCAACTGGCTCCTCTCGATGTGGAGAAGCAGCGGCTCTACTCCGAGTCCCTCCCAGATGACTGAGCTTCTCACCCTATCTCTAAGGGAGAGTCCAGACACCCTGCGGAGAAAACTCATTTCAGCCGCTTGTATCCGAGATCTTGTTCTTTCGGTCACAACCCAAAGCTCATGACCATAGATGAGGGTGGGAACGTAGATCGATCGGTAAATTGAGAGCTTTGCCTTTTGACTCAGCTCTCTCTTCACCACGACAGACCGGTACAGCGCCCGCTTCACTGCAGACGCTGCACCTATCCACCTATCGATCTCACGCTCCAGTTTTCCCTAATTCGTGAACAAGACCCGAGATACTTAAACTCCTCCACTTGGGGCAGGACCTCCTCCCCGACCCGGAGAGGGCACTCTACCCTTTTCTGGCTCAAGACCATGGCCTCGGATTTGGAGAAACTGATCCTCATCCCGGCTGTGTCACACTCGGCTGAAAACCGCTCCAGTGAAAACTGTAGATCACGACCTGATGAAGCCAATAGGACCACAACATCTGCAAAAAACAGAGAAGCAATCCTAAGGCCACCAAAACAGATCCCCTTGTTTGTATATATTCAGTTCTGATGACAGAAGTTCTGTCATCAGAACTTTTTAGCATCAGGCCGAACACATCCCCATGAAGACAGAAGGGAAGGAAAAGGAACAGAAACACATCAAAGAATCCCTCCAAACATGTGGATATCCTAACTGGGCCTTTGTCAAGTCAGCGAGAAAATCTATTAAATACAATAATGAACAGAAAAAGGAGAACAGACAAAAAAACATTATCATCCCTTATGTGGCTGGAGTATCAGAGAATTTCAGAATGATTTTCAACATGATTGATTTTCATGTAAAGAGCTAAATGATAAATGTAAATGATTTTCAAGTAAAGAGCCTCCAGCGCATCGTGAGAGCAGCTAAGAAGATTGTCGGCACCTCCTTCCCCTCACTACAGGGCGTACACAGCAACCGCCTCACTAAAAAAGCCCTCTGCATGGCAGGTGATCCCACACACCCACTACACAGCTGCTTCAGCCTGCTGCCATCAGGGAGGAGACTGAGGAGTCTCCAGGCTCGAACCAGCAGACTGAGAGACAGCTCTGTTCATCAGGCAGTCAGGATGCTAAACACTCTGCCTGCTCTGCCTCCCCTCCCACTTGTACTGCCTTAACACAAAAAACTTTCACACATTACCACACAACACAAAGATTTTAACACTGGACTCTGTGTCATCAAAACGGGTTATTCACTCAACTCACGGTCATGTGCTCATTCAGTTTGCACTACTTCTCATATTTGCACTAATGTTTGTATTACATTACTGCCTATAGTCATACTACTGTTTACATTCACTGTTTACATTTATTACTACTGTTTACATTTATTACTACTGTTTACATTTACACTACTTTTTATATCTACACTACTGCTGATATATATATTCTTTTTACTAGCCTTATTGCATATGCCACTTTACCTCTATACCAATATCAACTACCTCATACATATACTGTGTACATTAACTTCATATGCTGCTTTGTCACTCTTTTACAAATGTCAATGCCAGAACCTTCATTTTATTTTATAGATATACTTTTTACACTTTTATACTACTATGCAAAAAACTCAGGACAGTATTACACTTTTATTATTTCATTTTATGCTTATGTTTATTAAATGTTTAGTGTTTTAGTGTTGGTGTAACTTTTCATACTTTTATACTACTATGCAAAAACTACTATGCAAAAACTCAGGACAGTATTACACTTTTATTATTTCATTTTATGCTTATGTTATCAACTGTTTTAGTGTTTTTAGTGTTTTAGTGTTTAAATGGTTACTGTTGCACCGAGGGACTGAGAGAAATGCAATTTCAATCCTGTGTATGTCCTGCGCATATTGCAGTTTTGACAATAAAGTTGACATTGACTTGACTTTTGACTTATTTAAAGCTGCACTATGTAACTTTGTAGTGCAGTCTGTAACTTTTCTAACAATATATTTTTAACATATTTCTTCACTCTGTCACTATCTACTGACAGACTGGTGTTAGACAAAGTAATCTCTGAAAAAAACTATAGTCCCCTTGCTTCTCTATCAGCATTTATAAAAACACTAAAAACACAGAGTGACCCGCCGTTAACCAGCCAATAAAAACAGAGTTTGTAACCAGCCAATAAAAACAGAGCTTGAATTTGAATCAGCCAATAAAAACAGAGCTTGAATTTGAATTTCAGCAGAGCAAGGGGGGCAGAGCCATATATGGCTCTGAGGGGGAGGGATCAGAATGCTTTGCCTGTTGAAAATATTTCTAAGTTCTGTGCTCTACAGAAAGTTACACATAGCACCTTTAATAAAAAGTTCTAAAAAATAAAATAAAAACAGGGAGCGCTGGTCCAGCACACCAGAAAATATTTAGAACCTCCCGCAGCCACGTTGAACATGAGTTTAGTTCGCTCGTGACAGATTCATTCATTTCCTCATGGAGTCAGCGGAGGAAGGAAGCGATCACTTGACTTTTGGCAAAAAAACAAAAGAAAAGTCCAGATCAGCGATGAAGAAGGGGAATTTAATACATTTGTGTCTCATACAAAACAGTCCGCCGCCGGGCAGTTTATTGTGAGACAACGCGTGCGCGTAAGCGGTCGTAAAATTTGAGCTTGGCGCGTTCACGCCCGCGTTCAAAGGCTTGTGCCGCGGCGTTCGCATGGCGTTGAGTGGCGTTTGGCCCAACGCAGAGCTATGCCGGGGGCTTTATTTCCACATGCTGCTCTTTGAATTGAGAAAGCTCCTCGGATGAGAAGCGAAACGTCTTCTGTTACAAATAAAGTAGGGATGCACCGATCCACATTTCTCATTTCCGATCCGATACAGATACATAACAACTGAGTATCGACCGATACCGATACTTTTCCGATCCGATATCGGTGTTCAAGCATAGGAGGCTGTAATAATTAAGTTCTTGAAGGGAGAGCACGTATGTTGCACAAAACTCGGACTTGTGTGAGGTAAACCCAAAGAAGACACTCTGAGCCTCACTACAGTAATTCACAAACAAATGGCATACAAGAAGAGGCAGGTCTCTTCCACAGACGTCCTTCTGACTCATGGTGCAAGGAACACTAGTCTAAAATACTGCTAAGCATTATGGGAAATCATCACATTCTACTCCCCATTTTCTAGTCTTATTTTTAATTCTGGCACTATATGAGTTGTAATTCTTGTTGAATTTTATCAACAGATACAGATTTAATCTATAATTGAACACTAATATACCGCTAAGTAACAATGTTAAGACAGAAGTCACAGAGTATGGTGAAATATATGTGCTCTCTGACATCTAGAAAGTATCGGAAATATCGGCAGGTTGGTTCCGATACCCGATACTTACATTCTGCTGGTATCGGATACCGATACCGATACTGGATTGGATCTGCCCCATCCCTAAAATAAAGTCCAGTTGTTTCTGTATTGAACGCCTTTTTTGATTTCTTGAACACAACACTAGTACAGACAATTTGGTGGTTGTAGAGTAAAGTTGTTGGTTCCACAGACCCTCTGTGTGATAATAGAGATGCTTTTTGAAGAAGTCTCCACAACAATTTCAAAGTCAAAAGTCAAAGTCAAAGTCAACTTTATTGTCAGAACTGCAATATGTACAGGACATACACAGGACCGAAATTGCGTTTCTCTCAGTCCCTCGGTGCAACAGTAACCATCTAAACACTAAACACTAAAACATTTAATACACATAAGCATAAAATAGTAAAAAAGTGTAACACTGTCCTGAGTTTTTTCATAATAGTATAAAAGTATGAAAATTTACACCAACACTGAAACACCAAACACCCCTAAAACACCAAACACCCAATGAACATAAGCATAAAATGAAATAATAAAAGTGTAATACTGTCCTGAGTTTTTGCATAGTAGTATGAAAAGTATAAAAACGTAAATCTATAAAATAAACTGAAGTTTCTAGCGTTGACATTTGCAAAGAGTGGCACAGCAGCATATAAGTTAATGTACACAGTATATGTATGAGGTAGTTGATGTTGGTATAGAGGCAAAGTGGCATATGCAGTGAGGCACATAAGGCACATTTGGCATCCTTAGATAAGGCTAGTCAGAGAATGCTGTATATGTATCTGCAGTAGTGTAGATAAAAGTAGTGTAAATGTAAACAGTAGTAATAAATGTAAAGCAGTAGTAATAAAAGTAATACTGTATTAATAAAATAAAACGTGGGCAGCACGGTGGCACAACTGGTAGAGCTGCTGCCTCTCAGCGAGAAGGTTGCCGGTTCAAATCCCGGTCCGGGGCCTTTCTGGGTGGAGTTTGCATGTTCTCCCCGTGCATGCGTGGGTTTCCTCCGGGTACTCCGGTTTCCTCCCACAGACCAAAAAACATGCTTGTTAGGCTGATTGGTGACTCTAAATTGACCCTAGGTGTGAGTGTGAGAGTGGATGGTTGTTTGGTGTGAGTGAGACAGGTCCCTCTTGTAAATGAGTCCCCGTGACTCAACGAGGCTAGCCTGTATAAATAAAGGTTGAATGAATGAATGAATGAATGAATAATAAATGTAAACAGTATTAATAAATGTAAACAGTGAATGTAAACAGTAGTATGACTATAGGCAGTAATGTAATACAAACATTAGTGCAAATATGAGAAGTAGTGCAAACTGAATGAACACATGACCGAGAGTTTAGTGAATAACCCGTTTGATGACACAGAGTCCAGTGTTAAAAACTTTGTGTTGAGTGGTAATGTGTGAGAAAGTTTTTTGTGTTAAGGCAGTTCAAATGGGAGGGGAGGCAGAGCAGGCAGAGTGTTTAGCATTCTGACTGCCTGATGAACAGAGCTGTCTCTCAGTCTGCTGGTACGAGCCTGGAGACTCCTCAGTCTCCTCCCTGATGGCAGCAGTCTAAAGCGGCTGTGTAGTGGGTGTGTGGGATCACCTGCCATGCGGTGGGCTTTCCGAGTGAGGCGTTTGCTGTGTAAGTCCTGCAGTGAGGGCAAGGAGGTGCCGACGATCTTCTCAGCTGCTTTCACGATGCGCTGGAGGCTCTTGCGGCAGGATGCAGTGCATGCACCAAACCACACAGTGATGCAGCTGGTCAGGACACTTTCTATGGCACCTCTGTAGAAGGTGCACATGATGGAGGTTGAAGCTCCAGCCCTTTTCAGCTTGCGGAGAAAGTAGAGGCGCTGGTGAGCCTTCTTCGCCAGTGCTGCAGTGTTCCTGCTCCAGGACAGGTCCTTTGAGACGTGCACTCCCAGGAACTTGGTGCTGTCCACTCTCTCCACTGCGGTGCTGTTGATGGTCAGAGGGGCATGTTGTGCATCCCTCTTCCTGAAGTCCACGACAATCTCCTTTGTCTTCTCCACGTTGAGAGTGAGATTGTTGTGTCCGCACCACAAGGCCAAGCGGCTCACCTCGTTCCTGTAGTCCGTCTCATCGTTGTTGCTGATGAGACCTACCACTGTTGTGTCGTCCGCAAACTTGATGAAGTGGTTGGAGCTGTACGATGGTGTGCAGTCGTGTGTTAGCAGGGTGAATAGAAGGGGGCTCAGCACACATCCTTGTGGGGCCCCTGTGTTCAATGTGATGGTGCTAGATGTGTTACTCCCGATCCGTACTGTCTGTGGTCTCCCGGTCAGGAAGTCTAGCAGCCAGTTACACATTGAGGTGTTCAGCCCCAGACTGTCCAGTTTATGGATGAGCTGTTGGGGGATGATGGTGTTGAATGCCGAGCTGAAGTCGATGAACAGCATTCTAACATAAGAGTCCTTCGTGTCCAGATGTGTGAGAGCTGTGTGGAGGGCAGAGGAGATGGCATCGTCGGTTGAGCGATTAGGTCGGTATGCAAATTGGAAGGGATCCAGGGAGGCAGGGAGGACAGATGTGATGCTTTTCATGACTAGCCGTTCAAAGCACTTCATCAGGATGGGGGTGAGTGCTACTGGGCGATAGTCATTGAGGCATGCGGGCGTTGCCTTCTTTGGGACAGGGATGATGGTGGTGGCTTTGAAACAGGTGGGGACGATGGCCTGGCTTAGTGAGATGTTAAAGATGTCCGTGAAGACCGCTGCGAGTTCCCCTGCACAGTCTTTCAGCACACGACCAGGTATGTTGTCAGGACCAGAGGCCTTCCGGGCGTTAATCTTGATGAATGAACGCCTTACGCTGTCTGAGGACAGCGCCAGCACCTGGCCATCAGGAGAGGGGGGGAATTTATGTGCAGGTGTGCTGTCACTTGCCTCAAACCGAGCGAAGAACTCATTCAGTTCATTCAGCGTAGAGGTTGAGCTGTCACAGGTCTGGGAGTGGGGTTTGTAGTCTGTGATGGTCCTGGAATACTGCTCCTTGGCCTCACTGATGCCCTGGGTCAGGTTCTTTCTGGCTGCCTTCAGGCCCACCTGATCTCCCGCTTTGAAGGCAGCATTCCTGGCTCTCAGGAGTCTGTGAACCTCAGCTGTCAGCCATGGCTTCTGATTAGCCCGAACAGTGATGGTTTTGAGGTTGGTAACATCATCAATGCACTTGGCGATGTATGAACATACAGTGTCTGAGTACTCCTGGAGACATGTGTTGTTGTTTGTGGTAGCAGCTTCTTTGAACATACCCCAATCTGTGGTGTCAAAACAGTCCTGGAGTGCCTCTGAAGACCCCTCTGGCCTCAAAGTTAGGCATCTCGCCATGAAAAACAAAACACTAATAGCACCTACACGAAAACTGTCTAATACATCAAACCTTCAGTGATTGACCCACAACCGGTCCCTTGCAATACTGAATGGTCAAATCATGACATTAATTAAGCCACGCCCCCTCACAACAGGAAGTGTACAGTTGTACATTGAACGTCCCGATCGGACACCTGTTACCTAATCAGCGTGACGGTCTGTCCAGTGACCAAAGACATGTTGCTGTAACAAGCTTTCCAACACTGACCGTTTTGGGTGGAGATGTTCAGATGTTTCAGATGTTTTGTGCTGGTGTTCACTTTGTTCTGTTGTTCACAGGGCGGCCTGCTCTTCCCATGTTTGTTTTGGACGAACAACCACCTGACCACCTGTCCTCGCCATCACTCACCCCCTCCCCTCCTCACACACTCCCCCCACCTGTGAGTCAGTTTAAACCAGCTGACTGGCTGCTGCGGGACACGGCTTACTCTGAGGTCGTGGCTGAACACAAACAGAGCAGGACTTGTAGGGACTGCGAGTGTTTTCATGAAGATGAGCTTGATGAGCTGCAGGTGAGTATTAACTGCTCAGGTACTTCCCTACCTGTGGTGCAGATTAGTTCCTGTAACAGTGTCTCTGTGTTCTGGTGCAGTTTGCACCTGTGACCCCGTCACAGGGTCTCACCTGCACTGACGCCCTGTCATCACGTGACCTCACACGGCTCGGCTTCATCTCTCACATTGAACTCTCCACCTTCCTGCTGGCTTTGGGCGTCCAAACCAAACGCACCCGCCCACTGCGCAGCAAGACTCGGGGTGCGCTTCATTTTTACGTGACGGTTCGAACACAGGTTTGAGACAACACACAGCAGACTTCAGCAAACAGGTCAAGAAGTAGAGGGCTAACCCGACCGGACGGTTGGAGGAGTCAGGGGATTCCATTCAGTTCAGTTCATTTTCTAGTTTAGCACCTATTTACAAAAAGGTTCTCTCAGGGCTCTATACAAAAACATTTCTTTACAATATAAATATATATAATATAATATATATATAGAATATAAATTGTACAAACTCGCAGTTTGTCCTCCAGCTGTCTTCAGTCCTTCAGCAGCATAACTCTGGAAACCTGAGGTTTCTTCAGTAAAGGTTTAAATACAGTGACCTAAAAGCACTGTGGAACAGAAGCACCCATTAAAGAGGATGAGGCACATCCAAAATGGGGACATTAATAAAGAGAAAAATGTCAGCTGTTTATGATTTAATGCTTTAGTTTATGTTCTGAAATCTGAAGATGAGGAATCTAGAACAGACTTTCTAACAAATCATTTAGAAAGTCTATTTGGTGCCTTGGCTCTAAAGCATGCAGGTGCTTGATGGTCGGAGGTTGTGTCAGGAAGGACATCTGGCATAAAATTAGGGATGCAGCGATCCACATTTCTTACTTCCGATCCGATACTTAAAGCTGGGTATCGGCCAATACCGATACTATCCGATCCGATACGGTTCAGGTATATGAGGCTGTAATAAAGAATTTTTTGAACTGAGACTACTGTCTTAACATTGTGTGAGTTAAACCCAATGAAGACACTCTGGGCTTCACAACAGGAAATCCAAACTTTAATAGCACACAAGAGGCAGGTCTATATCACAGACGTCCTTCTCACTCATGGTGCAGCTGGAAAACTAAAATACCGCTAAGCATTATGGGAAAGACAACAAAATCCACTCCCGTAGTGGTTAAGGGGAGTGGACTGTGTTGTCTTTCCCATAATGCTTAGCGGTTTTTCAGTTGTCCTTCTCACTCATGGTGCAGCTGGAAAACTAAAATACCGCTAAGCATTATGGGAAAGACAACAAAATCCACTCCCGTAGTGGTTAAGGGGAGTGGACTGTGTTGTCTTTCCCATAATGCTTAGCGGTTTTTCAGTTTTCCAGCTGCACCATGAGTGAGAAGGACGTCTGTGATATAGACCTGCCTCTTGTGTGCTATTAAAGTTTGGGTGTTTCCTGTTGTGAGGCCCTGAGTGTCTTCATGGGGTTTAACTCACATAATGTTAAGACGGCAGTCACAGAATATGGTGGAACACAAGTACTCTTTGAAGCCGGATCGGAAATATCGGCAGGTTGGATCGGAAAATCCGATACTTAAATTATGCTGGTATCCGATACCGATACTAGATCGGATCGGCCCCATCCCTACATAAAATACAAATAATTGATGTGAGTTTGCTCGCTGTGGCGGCCCCTGAAGAGCAGCTCAAAGAAACTTGATGTCCAATTCTTGTCCTCAGAACCTCCTGTCCTTCATGTTCTAAATATCGTTCTGTTTAAACTCACCTGATTTAAACTACTGGCTAACTAAAGGTGAAGGTTTGTTGAGGAGGTCATTTCACATTTAAATCAGGTTGGCTGAAGAGAAACATCGAACTGCAGTAGACCCAAGAACCAGGACCTAACCTCTGATTCTGATTGGTCCTTCAGTACATTCTGAATATAATCCTTTTAAACCCACTCTTTTGGTAAATAAATCCAATCATAGTCCTAGGTGGACCATAACTGGTTCTGATCTATTTTGGACCACTTCTTTGGTGATTCTAGACCTGCCTCCTGTAAATAAGACCCCACACTAAAGGCCTTCATGGGCTCCAGTAGAATCAAGTAGTACTGTGGACTTTAGAGAAGAAAGTTAGGGACACGGTGACTCAGGAGAATCAAAGAAAAGTCCTCATGTCTGTCTGTCCTCTGTCCATCAGACACTGGTGTCTTCGGAGTCTCTCTGAAGTCCATGTTGGAGAACGACAGGAAGACATATCCAGGGGTCAAAGTTCCTGTCATCTTCCAGAAGGTGAAGAATACACCTGTCTGTTTATCTTTCTTTTTTATATGTGTCTGTCCTCACCTTTCTGTCAGTTCACCGGTCTGTCCTTCTGATGCTGTGAACTACAGGATGACACGGGAGTGGATTTTCACTCCTGTCCTGTCCTGACCCCACAGAAAATAATCCTGTCCTGTCCCGCTCCTGGTAACATGACTCCTGCTCCCAGTCAGAATCACTCCCACTCCTGTTTTGTCTCTTCATTTAATTTTTAGGAAATACATTGAATTTTATTTTCTACCCATTCCTTTTTAAACGACTGTGTGCGCTGCAGTTTTATGTCAAAAAATATATGACAACAGGAACAGTTCATCTGTGGTGAAATATGGAGACATTCATTGATTAACCCAAACTAAAACCTTCACTAAAGGTCACAAAACAAATACATGACCTGTAGTCCATACAATTGTTCTACAGAGATCAGCTGCTGAGTCCCTGTTTCTAACTCTTTTGAAGGTCAGTGCAGTAAAAACAAAAAATCAAAAACAGTACATGGGTCACACCACGTCTACCTTAGATGAAAGAACCCAAACAACAAATAAAAGTTGCATTTTACTCATTTATTGAACAATTGTTTCCTTTAAACAGTGACATTACTGTCATGTTTCAAATTGCTAAAACAAAACAAAGAAAAAGAATGTACCAAGCAGAGAACTCAACAAATAAAAATGCTTAAAGTCATTATTATACGTTGAACGATGTCCTCAAGAAGTTGAAGTAACGAGCTTGTTTTGGTGAAGCAGGATGTCGTGCAGCTGACCAGACTTCAGAGCATCATGTACAGACCGGAGACGTCTGGTGTTCCACCTCATGTCTCTTCAGTCCAGCATCTTTTGTAACCTAAAAGTGAAAGAAGACAGTGCACAAGTCAAAACAGGGTTACAGTGACTACAAATTACAATTTGTTGGCCTTTCTTTTGTAAAAAATATATATCAAAGTCAAAGTCAACTTTATTGTCAAAACTGCAATATGTACAGGACATACACAGGATTGAAATTGCATTTCTCTCAGTCCCTCGGTGCAACAGTAACCATTTAAACACTAAAACACTAAAACATTTAATAAACATAAGCATAAAATGGAATAATAAAAGTGTAATAGTGTAAGTGTAATCAAAATCAATATTTAATCAAAAAGACGAGATTTACAATTGAAACTAAGAAAATGTTACCTTTGCAATTATACATCACAGTAGCTCATTTTTTCTTTATTTATTTCACTTGTCATATTTTATAATTATTTTAACAGCCTCACCAGCAGAGAATACAAGATTTTATGTATCTTACCTGCTCTTTTGAAGCGTGTGACGAGGGTCTTTGTGTCCAAATCTGTTTAACAGCTTGCTTCCAGAGCTAACAGCTTCCTGTGTTAGGTAGAAAATTAAATTAAATTAAAGACAAACAAAAAGATTAGTGCTACTTATTTTTGTGCCATATTTTCTAAAACAGTTATTGAATCAAGGATTTACTTATGTAGGTAAACATAGATGTTTTAAAACCTGTTAAAATACACCAGAATACAGGAAACAGCAGCTACTTTATTCAAAAAGTTATGGGGGAGGACCCACAGACCTCACACCAATACACCCCCTACAATAATTCTGATGCTAATATGCACCGATCCACATTTCTTACTTCCGATCCGATAAATCTGGGTATCGGCCGATACTGACACTTTCCGATCCGATACGGTTCAGGTATATGAGGCTGAAATAATGATTTTTTTGAACTGAGACTACTGTCTTAACATTGTGTGAGTTAAACCCAATGAAGACACTATGGGCCTCACAACAGGAAACCCAAACTTTAACAGCACACAAGAGGCAGGTCTATATCACAGACGTCCTTCTCACTCATGGTGCAGCTGGAAAACTAAAATACTGCTAAGCATTATGGGAAAGACAACAAAATCCACTCCCGTAGTGGTTAAGGGGAGTGGACTGTGTTGTCTTTCCCATAATGCTTAGCGTTTTTTCAGTTGTCCTTCTCACTCATGGTGCAGCTGCAAAACTGAAAGTTATGCACCATAACTCATGTTCCCTGAAGGAAGGGAACGAGGTGCAACATACTTGCTATGGGAATTGCGCCCCCGCGCGATTACCTGAAGGAATACATTCACGCCTTTACGGCTAGGGCGTCAACGTCGCGCCAGAGGCCCCGCCCTCTGGGTATTTAAGCGGCTGACGCCCATCCATCTTTCTCCAAAATTGCACTTCACCGAGCTTTCAGCATTGAAAAGGGCCAGATATGTTGCACCTCGTTCCCTTCCTTCAGGGAACATGAGTTATGGTGCATAACTTTCAGTTCCCTTTCAGTCAAGTTCTCTCGGTGCAACATACTTGCTATGGGAACGTAATTCATTCACGCCCTTGAAATGCTCAGTGAAATGCATGCTAGTGTGAACGTCTGCCTCTGGCCAGCAGGCATCTCAAGGCTACTTTCTATTGTGTGTTAGAAAGAACAGCCTGAGTGACATCACAGGCAGTAACATCCAAACTATAATGCTTTGCAAAAGTGTTTAATGAGCTCCAGTTCGCAGCAGCACAAATGTCTGCAACTGGTACACCCTTGAACAGTGACCACGAAGTGGCCAAGCCCCTAGTCGAGTGAGCGTGCACTCCAGAGGGCACCTGTTGACCTTTGCTACTGTACGCCCTTTTAATGGCCTCAGTCACCCAATGTGAGAGGCGTTGTTTTGATAGGGCCTTTCCGGTAGCAGGTGCTGCAAAGCAGACGAACAGTTGATTTGTTTTCCTCCATTCGGCTGTTCTCTGCATGTAAGTGCGTAAAGCTCTCACGGGGCAGAGAGCCTTCAGCCTTTCCTGTTCCTGAGTGAGGACAGGAGCAGGTGGGAAGGAGGAGAGATCAAAGTCTAGACTCCTATGGTTCAAAGTCAAGAC
>JBBPBX010097650.1:0-12822 GCA_038048925.1 Garcialebias charrua
ATGTTTGCTAGAACATAGATCTTTGTTTATGTAGATGATGTGAAGAAACGAGTCTGTGCGTCTTGGTGGAGACTTTTCATGACATGATGTTGGAGTCTCCAGACGCAGCGCGCGCCCCGCAGCCCTGTGCGCAGTCTGTCTGTGAAGCTTTTGCTCTCCTACAAGTTATATAAGGTGTACTTTCACGTGTCATTTTGGAGAAATCTACAATAAACGCAGATAATGAAACACCTCCAGCTGCCGTGTCGACACCGGTGAGGGTGCGCGCGCGCTCCAAGCGCGACCACTCAGCCTTTGGAAACATATGGATGAGACCATTCCATTGGACATGATCCGGCTTTGTGTGGACTGGACTGCACAGTCCCGATCGACCTGCAGCTCTGTGGAACAGTTTGACCGCTGCTTCTGTATGCACGCGTGATGCACGGCTCCCCAGAGCGCAGCATGCAGTGCCAAACTGGAAAATTATTATTTCTGAAAACGGCTGATAAGCCATATCCTAGATCGGAAAACTATATCTGTTTCTAAATAAATGCTCTGCGTGTTACACTATTTATTATAACCTCCAGTAAGGCTGAATGAATCCGTTCCTGTTAAATTTATTTTTGGCACAACGTTGCGCGTCCTTTATTTCACTGCGTCATGTGGATGTAATACTTGTTAATCGTGTGTTTGGAGGGAATATTAATCATTTACACATCTTGAACTGTTAATAATAATAATAATAATAATAATAATAATGAATTCAATTTATAACGCACTTTTCATTAATGGAAATCTCAAAGTGCTACAAGGTGCAACATATTTGAATGTCAATAAGACAAATAATAAAACAATTAAAATCAACAACAGTATCAACTCAGATCAAAAGTAGAATCATGAGGAGTAAAGTATGCTCGGTTGAAAAGAAAGGTCTTCAAGCCGCTCTTAAAGTCAACCACAGACTGTGGGGCTTCAGTTTCTCTGAAACACCTGTAAGTGTCGCCAAAGGAACAAGAACCACAGAAACGTGCGTACGCCTGCTCGGGAGCTTGCGTGGATATGTACCTGGATGCGCATATATTCACGTTCAGTTCAGTTTTGATACATACGGGCTTTTGCGTGGGAAGTGACGTGCGCAATGTTTTTGTGCGCACGCATGGTTGATACATGAGGCCGGTGTCTGTCTGTCTGTCTGTCTGTCTGTCTGTCTGTCTGTCTGTCTGTCTGTCTGTCTGTCTGTCTGTCTGTCTGTCTGTCTCTCTCTCTCTCTCTCTCTCTCTCTCTCTCTCTCTCTCTCTCTCTCTCTCGCATGGCTTGGTCATCACTCTGCCTTACCCCATCAACACACTTTTTATATATTCAGGTTTGTAATTATCAGAATTTGGCGTCGATGGGCTCTAGACAAGTTCTCAAAGCATTTTAAAGACCACAAGTTGGTGGAAATTTCAACAGATCACAACTGAAAGTGTCATTATGAGGATGGTTACAAACACAGGATTTTCTTGCCAGTACTGTACTTTATTTATAGCATTTCTAAAAATAAATAAAAAGTCACAAAATCTGTTGTTTTATTTTGTCAAAAATAGTCTGAATGCAGAATGATGTGTAAAATTGGAATTCCATGTTGACGAGCTTTGAAACAAGCTTTTCCTCCTTTAAACCTTTAATCAACAAAACTGTCTGAGGAGTTTAGAAAATATTTCCTGACAGGTTTAACTTCAAATTTTTCTAAAGTGACTGTGGAGTGCCTTGTGAACAGCTTTTGATGACCTTGTTCCCAACACCAGTACTCAAGCCAATAAACCTCTCTTCCTTGGACAAAATCAAAAAAGGCATTCAATACAAGATCAACTGGACTTTATTTGTTACAGAGGTCGAAACATCTTCTGTAACAAATAAAGTCCAGTTGATCTTGTATTGAATGCCTTTTTTGATTTTATCATGTCCTGGACGTCTGAGAATCTTCACCAGCATATTCCTTGGACAAACTATAGTTTTTATTCTCAGTGCCAGTCAGAATGACATCCACATGTGTACTTTGCTAACATATCATTGCTTTTTCCTCTCTTTTTCTGCCTTGATTGCCTCCATTCCCAAAGGTAATTACTAGAAGTTTCAGACAGTGGTTCTGGAGACCAGGGACTCTCCTCCCAATCATTATTCTCTGGAACAATTGCTGTGGCCTAAACTCAACACACTCTCTCAGAAGCACAGAACAATTAAAAGTCAACACGAAGAAACAATTCTGCAGGCACTAATCTGGACACATATATGCACGTTCACGCACACCTACATATAAATTCACCCTGCAGCATGTAGACAGATTGAATGAATATATTTATCAAGCATGCATGAACCTACTGGACATTTAAGCAAAAAAGACAAATGATCACAATCTCACAAGTGACCACAAAGCCATGTGTGTTCAGAAAAGTGGAGGATGACTCTGCAGAGGTTAAAGCTAATCTGCTGCTAAAGGAAAGCACAGAATGAGAAATGGAAACTATAAAAGCTTCAAAACAGCTTACTACCAGGGAGGTCCCACAGAGCTGAGCAGGGCGACAGTACCAAGCAAACCTTTGCTCCAAGCACAACAAACATTTTCATGTTTTCTCTTCAAAGGATCACTGTGATGCACTCCGCAGTCCGCATTATCAAAGCTCCAAAACTGTGTGAGCACGAGAACGCATTTTGTAAACTTGTGTATAAATGTGATCGTCTAACCCATGAGTTTGACAACAACCCACAAACGCGCATTATTGGGTTTAAATTGCAAAATGATGCCACAAACATGAATTATCTCAAAAGACAAAGACAATTGAGCAATACTTTATGCTCCAACAGCTTCACAGAGAAATGGGAATGCATTTTTTGAGTCTTACCAAAACAATTAGAAATATTAAACTCAGAACTGGGTGGGAGTGGTGGTGCAGAGGTTAAGAAGGTGAGCTTGGGATCGCCGATTCAAGCCACGGTACAGACAACATCAAAAAATGTGGGTGGGATATAAGCAGTCACACCTGTCTCCACCCTCATCTGCCCCACTCAGGGCCCTTGAGCAAGGCCCTTAACCCTCACCATCTGCTCCCCCGGGGACCCTAGATATCAGCCCTCTGCTCCACACAGAGGGCTGTGGTAGCTTGGTTGTCTGTGGTTGTGTCATGAAGGGCAAACGGCATAAAAAAAAATTTGCCAAGTCTTCATGCGACTAGTTCACAGTAGTGACCCCTAAAGAAGGGAGAAGCCGAAAGAAAAGAAAAAAAGAAGAAGAAAAGAAAACAGAACATACAACAACAACAAAAATGCATTTTTTCATGAAAATGTAGTGTGAATACTGAGAGCTGAAAGATTTCTGAAAGTACCTGAAAAAAGCTGAAACTGAATAATTAGAAATAAAAGAAAAAAACCACTAGGTAAAAGGAGCAAAATACTAGCGAAAAATAAAAAAAGAAACATGATAACAAAGTAGCCAAAAGCTAGGTAAAAATAAAAAATAAAAATAGTTGGAATTTAACCTTAAAATTTAAGTAGTAAAAAAGGGTATGTAAAACTAAAGATATGAAGAAGAAAAAAACAGCTAAAAACAATATACTTGGCTAAACTGAACAAAAAGCTACTAATAGGTTGGAAAAAAGCTTAAAAACAAGTCAACTTTATTTATAAAGCACATTTAAAATAGGAGCTGTTACCAAAGTGCCTAACAACAAGAGTAAAATCAATGAAAAAAATGAAAAAAATAAAACTGAGTACTGAAAAATTAAAAGCATTGAATAAAAACCTAAAAACACAACAAAAAAATACTAACTCAACTCACACTGTGTGAAAGACCAGTGAAAACAGATGTGATTTTAGCAGAGATTTAAAAACAGGAAGTGGCCTGCCTGATGTTGGGGAGCAGGTTGTTACAAAGTTTGGGGCCCATGACTGAAAAGGCTCGATCACCTCTAAGCTTCAATCTTGGTTTTGGAACAGCCAAAATCAGCTGATCAGATTATCTCAGGGCCCGAGAAGGAACATACGGTTCCAGCATAGTTCAGAACGATAGGGGAGTGCAAGGCCATTTAGGCACTTAAAGGTCAACATGAGAATTTTAAAATATATTCAAGTACAGTACACACAGGGAGCCAGTGAAGGGAGGACAGAACTGGTGTAATATGTTCAAACCTAAGAGTTCTGATTAAGAGCCGAGCAGCAGCATTTTGGATAAGCTGGAGATGTGAAATGGAGACTTGACTGACCCCAGCATAGAGTGCATTACAGTAATCAAATCAGGTCCTGAAAAAGGCATGGACTAACTTTTCAAGGTCATATCTGGACAACACTGGCTTAAGCTAAGATATCTGTCTTAATTGGAGGAAGCTGTTCTGCAGAACAGAGTTGATTTGTTTATCAAACTTGAAGTCAGAGTCTAAAACCATCCCGAGATTTGTAACAGACTGCTTAAGATATGGCTGAAGGGAGTCCAGGTTTACAGGATCAGAGGCGGCGGTTGAGCACGGCAAAACACAATGACTTCAGTCTTCTGATCGTTATAACTTGAAAAACATTGAACCCATACAAACCAAACCTTGACCCCTCAGTCGTATCCCTCTTCAGGACTGTCTCCAGACACCCATTTGTTTCTAAACTTCTGGAAAAAATAGTTGAGTCCCAGTTGAAGTGCTTCCTGGAGGATCACACTATCCTAGAGTTATTCCAATCTGGCTTTAAACCTACACAGCACTGAAACTGCACTACTGAAGGTTTTTAATGACATCTTCTAATCCACAGACACTGGTGATTCTGTGCTGCTTGTCCTATTGGACCTTGCATCCACTTTTGACACCATTGACCATGAGATCCTCATTGCTAGGTTGGAGCAGTGGGTGGGCATCACTGGGTTGGCCCTCAATTGGTTCAGATCCTATCTCGCTGACAGATCCTTTTGTGTTTCCATCAAAGATTTGAGTTCTGCAGCGGCAGCGCTTAAATGGGGTGGGTTCCGCAGGGGTCCATCCTGGGTCCCCTCCTATTCTCTTTATACCTGCTGCCACTTGGTGCCATTTTATGGAAACACAACATACCCTTTCACTTCTATGCCGATGACTGTCAAATTTACTTTCCCCTAAGAGACAATGGTACATGCTCTATTCAACCTCTGTTCTACTGCCTGGCTGTCATCAGGGACTGGATGGCTTTAGATTTCTTAAGTTTTAATGAAAAGACGTCTGAAGCCATGTTGTTCCCTACCAACGACACAATCACAAACCACTGCATCGACTTTTCTGCTCTAGCCCTGTCAGAAAAAAAGAGAGTCACAAATCTGGGAGTGATAATGGATCCTTCCATGAAACTCGTCATGTAAACATGATTGTTAAATCCTGTTTTTTCCAGCTGAGGCGACTGTCTAAGCTGAAGCCCATATCGTCCAAGAATAACAGTAATACACGCATTCATTACATCTAGGCTTGATTACTGCAATTTGCTCATGTTTGGTATCAGTCAGACCACTATTGCACAACTACAACTGGTCCAGAATGTGGCAGCCTGATTTTTAACCTGTACAGGCAAAAGAGAGCACATTTCACCAGTTTTGACCTCCCTGCACTGACTTCCGGTTCACCTTCGAATCCAGTTCAAAATACTCTGGTATGTCTACAAATCGCTGAACAGCCCCCCCCATTTCTCTGATTTGCTACAGCTGTATGTCCCACCACGTTCTCTGAGGTCAGTGGACCAGTTGCTCCTCATAGTTCCAGGAACTCATCTTAAGCGCAGAGGTGACAGGGCCTTCTCTGTAGCAGGACCAAGACTTTGGAACGAGTTACCTCTGCTTGTCAGACAGGCCCCCTCCCTCTTGGTTTTCAAATCATGTTTAAAACTTACGGCTGTTCTGTAGCTTTCAACACCAGATTATCTGTGTTTTGAACCTGTATGATGCACACGGGTTAGTCGTTATATTTATTATCTGTGAAATTTTATGTCTATATTCTGATTTAACTGCATTTTGAATGTTGCTTTATGTGTTGCCCTTTTTTTCTGTTTGTACAGCACTTTGGTTGGCCTTGTCACTGTTTTAAGTGCTCTACAAATAAAAATTGTATGGTATGGTATGGTATGGTGCCTTGATGTCGTCCAGACATTTTAACAGAGGGGGAATAGAGCAGGGCAAGTAAATCTGACAATCATCAGCATAACAATGGAATGAAAGACCATGTTTCCTCAGGATAGACCCCAGAACAAGCAAATAAAGTGAGAACAGATTGGGTCCAAGAATTGAGCCCTGTGGGACACCACAGGAAAGAGGCATTGTAGCAGATACCGGTACATTATTACCAATCCTGACACAAAAACTCTAGTCACTCATGTTGAAGTAGCAATAGGCTAGATAAAAGCTTAACGTGGTAAAAGGTTATCTACAATAAAAGCTAAACTTAACAAAAATTGCTAAAAAATATTACTGTAGATGGCTAACTGTTTTGCAGCCAAAAGTAGCTAAAAGCTAATAGCAGAATAGTAACAGTAGCTACAAACTAAGAATGGCATGAGGAAACAACATTAACAAAAATGTGTGCTATCCTTTTGAAAACTGTCATAGTTTCTGTCCCATGAATTAGCAGAATATGTTGATATATGATTGGCAAAAATAGCACAAAGTATGCAAAAAGGAAACAAACATGAGAAATATCAATTAAACACGAAAACAAGATTGTGAATGCTGATTCAGCATTGAGTCAATAAGAAGAGTGGTAAGCCTTTTCCCAAAAAGAACTTTTCCTTGACACATGTAAAATCACATGCACAGCATGTGCACACAAACATACAGAAACAGCACTAGGAAGCTTTACATGCCGGCGACGGAATGCCTGAAAGATTGTAATGTATTGTTGATCCCTCTGTATGCACATCTGGATGCTGGGAACAGGCTCTTATAGGGTCTAAATATAGGGGCTCTCCTCTTTCTGTGTGTGTGGACACTCACTTAGCCTCTCTCTTTATGTCTCACTGAGTCAAACACACACCCATACAAACACACACACCTCACTAAACACTCAAGGTTATTATAACTTTTGTCTCACAGCATACACACATAGACAAAGTTGAGCATCTACAAATGTGTGTGTCTCATGAGGACTTTGTTGAAGTAGGGCAGGGAAAGTGGGGCGACAGGAGGGCGGGAAGTGAGCCCAGTCAGAATATCAATAATGGATAAACAAGTTGCCATCAAGAGAAACTGAGAGAGATGTGGAGAGAGTCAGACAACCTGGGAGAAAAGGTAAAGCGTTTGGACGGAGGAGCAGAGAAACAAATTGTTAGATGAGTGAGAACCTGAGTCAAGATTTCTCCATTTAGAAGAAAAATATTTCTTATATCAGGGCACGACGATGTGCAGTGTCTCCATTAGCGCACAAAAACATGTAAATGTGGTGACAGTGGGAGTCATGCTTCCTGTAGTTTAAGAGTTAATGATGTAACAGCTGCAGAAAATGAAACTGTTTAAATTACAAAACAAACAAACAAACAAAAAACTTCCACTGCTGCCACCTTCAGGTTGACAAATCATTTAAGAATGGTAGAAAAAATAAAGGTAGCGCATGAATTTATTTGTTAAAAACAACAAGCCACCTAATTGTTGTGATGGAAATTAATGTTTTGGCAGGGATTTGTGTAAAACAATGCAATTAAATCTGCATGTGGCTTTTTTAATGTGAAGCGCAAGCAAATAATTTAACTTTAATACCAGCTCTAACATCATGCCTGCAAAACAAAACTGCCACTTGTTTAATTGATTTCCAAACAACAACAAAACAAAAAAACAACAATTATTCCATCGTAAATTTGTTCTAAACTAAAATTAGTCACGAATGTAAACAACAGTTGGGTAGAATGCAACTCTGAATCACAAAGCAAATATGAAACAACAACAAAATTATCTTTATTTGCAAGTGTGCACGTCATCAGCTTCCATCAGCGTGAATGCTTCTTGTTGCAGAGATAATACCTCTGCAATCTCTTGGTCCGCTTTGCACAGACGTTTTGAAGAACCATCGGCGAGTGTTGCAGAGGCGAGTGAGAGGATAATGAAAACGTTTCAAAAATAAAAAAAAACAAAAGGGAAAGTAAGGTTGAGTTTTGAACTGTAGCATTTTTCACATTCAAGCTGGCAGACTGGTGTGAAAGGTGAGCCATCCAGCAGTGTTCCAAATCCATTTAGCCCAAGGTGCATGATGAAAATAGGAAGCACAGTGCTCCACTCTGCACGCTATTGTCACCCCTGATTCATATTTATGCCGCCTCTAGCATAGAATCAGGCAGGTGTGTGTATGTGAGAACTTGTGTTTTCCTATGTAGCTGTGTGAGCAGGAGAGAAAAGAAAAAATATATTTTGCTACTTACTTTGTTATAAATTGTGCTTCTTGTAACTCGATCCGGGGTGCGTTCTCATGTGTACCTACCAGTGTTCTTGAGCAAAGCAGAGCCTCGCATTTGCATCCGTGTGTGTGAGCCCATTACTGATTGGCTCCCTT
This sequence comes from Garcialebias charrua, assembly GCA_038048925.1. Classification (NCBI taxonomy): domain Eukaryota; kingdom Metazoa; phylum Chordata; class Actinopteri; order Cyprinodontiformes; family Rivulidae; genus Garcialebias; species Garcialebias charrua. The sequence continues at coordinate 8,490 of JBBPBX010097650.1, forward strand.
GTTCGAAAATCCACCCTGGGCGTTTGGGACTGACGAACTCCAGGTCACCACAAGAGCCTGTTGCTCGGGGCAACTCAGCTGTGTCCACTTTCCTCTTACAGAACATGAAAAGACCTGATCACAGACAAAAGAGCAAACATTGTGTTCCCTGTAACTCGTTCAGCGGTGAAATATTGATTTGATGCTGTGAAAGCCCCCAGAACAAAGTGGAACTCTGCTTTTATTCTTTGGGACATCGATAACAAACTTGTTATGTAGCGAGAGAAGGAGTGTAGGTGAGCACATCTGTGTGTGTGTAAACACACTGACAGCTCGCTTCACTTTTTATCCCCGTGAACAAGCCTCTCTATTATTCCTTCGTTAATGACGCTAATTAGACTGTTCCCTTTAATTAATCTGTCCTTGATTAAGAGCGTGTTTGTCTGTGTGGGATTTCATGGTGGCTTGTGTACTTGGACGCGTGTTTGTGTACATGCACACACACAAGCCTGCCATTTCAAATCAGTGATGCTGACGAGTGAGTGACAGGAGACAGGCCGAGTCTTACGAAGCATGTGGAGTTCTCGTCGCTGACCTCCAGAAGAAGAGAAGTGAGGGAATCTACAATTATAAAGGTGAAGAAAGTACAAGTGGAGTCCATTACACACCCCTAATTACTGTAAAATTCTGCAATTATCAAAAGGAGTGGGAAAATGAGAGTTGTAATGATGTCGTATCACCTCCATAAATATAAGTAGGCACATTCTCTCTTTTATCTTTGTTTTAGCCGATTTTCTTCCATTCCTAAGATGAAAATGGAGAGAAAACGTTTTATGTCTGTGTTTGTTTGTCTTTTCCGTCGGCAAAATGTCTAAAGATTCATTGAATGAATTTTAATGAAACTTTCAGACAGTATGCATCAGAAAAACAGGTCTGTGGTCTTAAATGGCCGTTTTGGTATAATTTTGAATTTACCCTTATATTTTCACCATAAAAAATATTTACCTTGCCTTGTTTGGTATCATTATTTTCAGCAAAACTTAACCTTCATGATTTTACAGTTTTTGTTTTATTTTGACAAAATGCATTATCACATTGGAGCAAAATTTAAAAAAAAAAATAATTTCGCGTGGGAAAAATATTGATATGTTTACTATGAAATTCACAAAAATATTGAACGAACCATTTTGATAGCCTAAAATGAAAATTTCATTGGTAAATTTTAAGAACCTGTGTACAAACTTAGTAAAAAACGAATTAATATACATATTTTTACATAATAATGTGGGCAATTTCCCATGCGTTTTTTTACAACTATTTACAAAATGTGTCAAAACAGTATCTCCATCACAAATTCTCTGTTTTTCCCCTCTTTCATTCTGACAAACCGACCAAAAACTGACTACAAACTCTGCACACACACTAATGCATACTAAATAATCAAAAACCAAACAAACCTGCAAAAGTCCGAACTGTAAACGGTGCTTCATTCCCCCACAATCGCCAAAACTTCTTGTTTCTGTTTTTTTGTGATCACGAGAGAAAATGGATGCCATGCTTTCTGATTGGTTGCTTCACGAATGTGGTGGGTTCCGTAAAATCGGAAATATGAGTTTCATTTTGAATTCATTCACTTTTTGGTCATAAAACATCTACTGACTGCACTCCATCCATCCATCCATTTTCTTCTACTTATCCGGGGTCGAGTCGCGGGGGTAGCAGCCTAATTAAAGAGGCCCAGACTTCCCTCTACCAAGCCACTTGGAGCAGCTCCTCTGGGGGAATCCCAAGGCATTCCCAGGCCAGCTGAGAAACATAGTCCCTCCAGCGTGTCCTGGGTCTTCCTCTGGGTCTCCTCCCAGTGGGACATGCCCGGAACACCTCACCAGGGAGGCGTCCAGGAGGCATCCTAACCAGATGCCCGAGCCACCTCAACTGGCTCCTCTCGATGTGGAGAAGCAGCGGCTCTACTCCGAGTCCCTCCCGGATGACTGAGCTTCTCACCCTATCTCTAAGGGAGAGTCCAGACACCCTGCGGAGAAAACTCATTTCAGCCGCTTGTATCCGAGATCTCGTTCTTTCGGTCACAACCCAAAGCTCATGACCATAGATGAGGGTGGGAACGTAGATCGATCGGTAAATTGAGAGCTTTGCCTTTTGACTCAGCTCTCTCTTCACCACGACAGACCGGTACAGCGCCCGCTTCACTGCGGATGCTGCACCTATCCGCCTATCGATCTCACGCTCCAGTTTTCCCTCATTCGTGAACAAGACCCCGAGATACTTAAACTCCTCCACTTGGGGCAGGACCTCCTCCCCGACCCGGAGAGGGCATGCTACCCTTTTCCGGCTCAAGACCATGGCCTCGGATTTGGAGGAACTGATCCTCATCCCGGCCGCATCACACTCGGCTGCAAACCGCTCCAGCGAAAGCTGTAGATCACGATCTGATGAAGCCAATAGGACCATATCATCTGCAAAAAACAGAGAAGCGATTCTAAGGCCACCAAAACGGATCCTCTCAACACCTTGGCTGCGCCTAGAAATTCTGTCCATAAAAGTTATGAACAGAATCGGTGACAAAGGGCAACCTTGGCGGAGTCCAACTCTCACTGGAAACGAGCCTGACTTACTGCCGGCAATGCGGACCAAGCTCTGACACCGGTCGTACAGGGACCTAACAGCCCATATCAAAGGGCCTGGTACCCCATACTCCCGGAGTACCCCCCACAGAACCCCCCGAGGGACGCGGTCGAATGCCTTTTCCAAGTCCACAAAGCACATGTAAACTGGTTGGGCAAACTCCCACGCGCCCTCCAGGACCCTGCTGAGGGTGTAGAGCTGGTCCAGTGTTCCACGACCAGGACGAAAACCACACTGCTCCTCCTGAATCCGAGGTTCGACTATCCGACGGACCCTCCTCTCCAGAACCCCTGAATAGACCTTACCAGGGAGGCTTAAGAGTGTGATCCCCCTATAGTTGGAACACACCCTACGGTCCCCCTTTTTGAATAGGGGAACCACCACCCCAGTCTGCCAATCCAAGGGAACTGCCCCCGATGTCCACGCGATATTGCAGAGTCGCGTAAGCCAACACAACCCCACAACATCCAGAGCCCTAAGGAACTCAGGACGAATCTCATCCACCCCCGGAGCCCTGCCACCGCGGAGCTTTTTAACCACCTCGGCGACCTCAGCACCAGAGATTGGAGAGCCCGACCCAAAGTCCCCAGGCTCCGCTTCCTCAGTGGAAGACGTGCCAGTAGGATTGAGGAGGTCTTCGAAGTATTCCGCCCACCGACTCACAACATCCCGAGTTGAGGTCAACAGCACGCCATCCCCACCATAAATGGTGTTGGTCGCGTACCGCTTTCCCCCCCTGAGACGCCGGATGGTGGACCAGAATCGCCTCGAAGCCGTACGGAAGTCATTCTCCATGGCCTCTCCGAACTCCTCCCACGCCCGAGTTTTTGCCTCAGCAACCACCCGAGCCGCATGCCGCTTGGACTGTCGGTACCTATCTGCTGCTTCCGGGGTCCCACAGGCCAAAAAGGCCCAATAGGACTCCTTCTTCAGCTTGACAGCATCCCTCACCGCCGGTGTCCACCACCGGGTTCGAGGGTTGCCACCACGACAGGCACCAACAACCTTGCGGCCACAACTCTGATAAGCTGCCTCGACAATAGAGGCGCGGAACATGGCCCACTCGGACTCAATGTCCCCCGCCTCCCTCGGAACGTGTTCAAAGCTCTCCCGGAGGTGGGAGTTAAAGCTCCGTCTTACGGGAGACTCTGCCAGACGTTCCCAGCAGACCCTCACAATACGTTTGGGTCTGCCAGGTCTGACCGGCATCCTCCCCCACCATCGGAGCCAACTCACCACCAGGTAGTGGTCAGTTGACAGCTCTGCCCCTCTCTTCACCCGAGTGTCCAGGACATGCGGCCGCAGATCAGATGAGACGACAACAAAGTCGATCATCGAACTGCGACCTAGGGTGTCCTGGTGCCAAGAGCACATATGGACACCCTTATGCCTGAACATGGTGTTCGTTATGGACAATCCATGACGAGCACAGAAGTCCAACAACAGAACACCACTCGGGTTCAGATCAGGGGGGCCGTTCCTCCCAACCACACCCCTCCAGGTCTCACTGTCATTGCCCACGTGAGCGTTGAAGTCCCCCAGTAGAACAAGGGAGTCCCCAGGAGGCGCACTCTCCAATACCCCCTCCAAGGACTCCAAAAAGGGTGGGTAATCTGCGCTGCCGTTTGGCGCATAGGCACAAACAACAGTCAGAGCCCGTCCCCCCACACGTAGGCGAAGGGAGGCTACCCTCTCGTTCACCGGGGTGAAC
>JBBPBX010097651.1:0-12822 GCA_038048925.1 Garcialebias charrua
ATTAGTTCTAGTATGTTTTTTTTTTTTTTTTTTTTTTCATTCTGGGGGCTGTCTTCTGAAAGCCTGCAGTTTGGATATGGCACCAGTTTGTTCGATGGGCTGCTCCTGCTGGCTGCTCCTTTCTTTCCCGACGACTTTCCATAATTCCCCCTCCAGTTGTTTCTTCAGGTCTTGACGTGGTGGAATCACCTGGACTGCAAAGCCTCTGTCATGCATATCCTTTGTTGCCTCTTGCGCTGTTTGATACAGACATGTTTCATTCTTGTAGAAGACACGGAGCTTGGCTGGGTATGGAGTCTGAAACCGGATCTTCTTTTCCCTCAGCACCCTCTTCGCTTCGTTGTATTCTTTGCGGCTGTTTAGAATTGCAGTGGGGTAGTCGTGGTCGAAGTACACCCTCTGGGAATTTATGTAGATTTCCTTTTTCTCCCATGCTTTTCTCAGTATTTCCTCCTTTGTACGGTACCGGAGGAATTGTACCACAATCGATCTCGGTTTTGCTGTTCCCGTTGGTTTCGGCGCTAGTGCTCTGTGCGCTCTCTCTATGCTGAGTTCACGGGTTTCAGGAAAGTCCAGCTTCTCACGAAGGAGTTTTTCTACATAGTCGACCATCAGGCTGCCTTGCTCCTCGTCCTCCGGTATGTTAAAAATCCGTATATTCGTTCTCCTTGCTCTTGCTTCTTGGTCAACCAGCTTGTCTTCGTTTTGAATCTGTGTTTTTAGCATGCTTCTCACTGCTAGCACAACCGCATCTAGCTTTGTTTCTGCAGCTACGATGCGCTCCTCGGCTTCGTCAATTCTTTTGGTCGCTTTATTCATATCTTCTTTTAAAACGTCCAACTGTTGTTTGTTTTCTTGTCTGAATTCTTGTATTTCTTGAAGAATCATTTCAAGATTAACTTTAGGTTTGTCTTTACCTTTTGTTTTTCCGGGTCCGTCTTTAGCATTAGCATGGCTATCCTTGTGCTGCGGTTCGTCGTCGCCGTCAGACATGTTTGGAGCATTTTTCTTACTTCTCTCTCTTGTGTCCATCTCGTCCTGCGTTCGTTTATCTTGCAGTTGAGTCTTTCGTGGCTTTGAACTGGTTGCAGGAGTTTTATTGAAATCTTTAAGGAGGAATACTCTTCTTATGCTGCCATTCGGTAGAAACCGGAACCGGAACCTCATATATATATTTTTTATTATTAATATTATTATTTTTTGACTGATCAATTCAAAACGCAATAAGAAAATAATTATGAACTCTTATACACTTTTGAGTTGTTAATGGGAAGAGTGATATTTTGTTTGCAACTTGTTTTGTTAATTTAATGTACATGGCCATGACATGTTTGTAATTATTGAGAAAGGGGGCAGGTCTACACAAGATTCTCATTTTCCTGCTCCCTCTTCACTCGTGTATAGTAAGTGTTGTCAGAGAATGTGTTTGTAAACTGATGATCAATTTGTTGAATCGAGTTAATAAATTGATTGACTGATTGATTTTGTTTTCTTGGAACATGACAATATTATTAGATATACTTTATAAGTGATTGATTAATTATCTGTTCATTATCTGTTTGTAAAACTTTTCTTAAAACTAGGGGTGTACCAATTGCAGTTTTCTGTCCGATCCCCAAACACCGATTTCTAAAAAGTCTGACTTGCCGATTTTGGCCGATACTGATTTTGTTTTATAAGCGACACTGTCAGGTGTTATAAGGTCAAAATGCACCTTCAATTTTCCAATATTATTTTATTGAAAAACATACCCTTGAACAACATCTTAGAAACAATACAAACTTGTTTTAACTGGCAATGAGGCAGTGCTCTGAAATATAAATGAAGTTTAGACAATTGTCGTTAAAACAAAAAAACAACAACTATAAAATCAGTTTTGCATGCAAGTATCAGCCAATGTCTGATACCCCAAAATTAAGGAAATCGGGGCAGATAAATCGGCAGGCCGATTTATCGGTGCACCCCAACTTAAAACCCCACTATGGATCCTCCTCGTGTGCATCATCTGAAGGATTCCAGTTTCCTTTTTTCCTCTTCCTTTGGTGCATCATTTGAAGGATTCCACAGTTTCCATGGTTCATCCTCAGGTTCATCATTTGAAGGATTCCACAGTTTCCATGGTTCATCCGCAGGTTCATCATTTGAAGGATTCCACAGTTTCCATGGTTCATCCTCAGGTTCATCATTTGAAGGATTCCACAGTTTCCATGGTTCCTCCTCAGGTGAATCATTTGAGGGATTCTACACATTACATGGTTCCTCCTCTGATACATAATTTGAAGCATTACACAGTTTCTGTGGTTGTTCCACAGGTGCATCAGTTGAAGGAGTCCCCAGTTTCCATGGTTCCTCTTTTGGTGCATCATGTCAAGGAATACACAGTCTACATTGCTCCTCTTCTGATGCATCATTTGAAGGATTATTCCATCATTACCCATGGTTCCTCCTCAGGTGCATCATTTGAGGGAGTCCCCAGTTTTCATGGTTCCTCCTCAGCTGCATAATTTGAGGGATTCCACAATTTCAATGGTTCCTCCTCAGGTGCATCATTTCAAGGATTCCATCATTTCCCATGGATCCTCCTAAGTTGCCTCATTTGAGGGATTCCACAGTTGCATCGTTCCTCCTTAGTTGCCTCCAGAGCCATATAAAGTGAGAGTTGCGACACTTCCATAGAGGTCCGTTGTAAGAATGGAATGCGGAAGTCACGTGGGTCATGGAGGGGGCGATTCGTTCCATGGCTGTTTTACAGTCTGACTTTGCCTGCAGTAGCGCTCCGTCGCCGCCAGAGGGCGCAGCTCCACAAGGTTTCCATAGCCGTTGTTTGGAACGATTGACCGGTGTCGGCGACTTCAAAGAGTGTCAGAACTCTCTATATATACGGCTCTGGTTGCCTCATTTGAGGGACTCCACAGTTGCATGGTTCCTCTTCAGGCGCATCATTTGAAGGATTCCACAATTTCAATGGTTCCTCCTCAGGTGCATCATTTGAAGAATTCCACAGTTTCCATAGTTCCTCCACAGGAGTTGAGGGAGTCCCCAGTTGAGGGAGTCCCCAGTTTCCATGGTTCCTCTTCTGGTGCATCATTTGAAGGATTATTCCATCATTACCCATGGATCCTCCTCAGGTGAATCATTTGAAAGATTCTAGTTTCCATAGTTCCTCCTCCTCTGTTGCATTATTTGAAGGATTCCATCATTTCCCATGGATCCTCCTCAGGTGCCTCATTTGAGAGATTCAACAGTTTCCATGGTTGCTCCTCAGATCATCATTTGAGGGACTCCCCAGTTTCCATGTTTCCTCCTCAAGTGCATAATTTGAGGGACTCCCCAGTTTCCATGTTTCCTCCTCAAGTGCATAATTTGAGCGATTCCACAGTTTCCATGGTTCCCTCTCAGGTGGATCATTTGAGGAATTCCACAGTTTCCATGGTTCCTCTTTAGGTGCATCCAGAGCCATATAAAGTGAGAGTTGCGACACTTCCATAGAGATCCGTTGTAAGAATGGAATGCGGAAGTCACGTGGGTCATGGAGGGGGCGATTTGTTCCATGCTCTGTTTAACAGTCTGACTCTGCCTGCAGTAGCGCTCCGTTGCCGCCAGAGGGCGCAGCTCCACAAGGTTTCCATGGCCGTTGTTTGGAACGATTGACTGCCAGTTGGCGACTTCAAAGAGTGTCAGAACTCTCTATATATACGGCTCTGGGTGCATCACTTGAAGGATTCCACAGTTTCCATGGTTCCCTCTCAGGTGGATCATTTGAGGGATTCCATAGTTTCCATGGTTCTTGCTCAGGTTTTTGTTTTTTTTTGGCTATAAAGGGTTGTTTTAATTTATTTTACCTGATTTTTATTTACAGTATGTAGGTCTTATTGTTTAATTGAGCAGATCGTATGCTGTTTTTTAATTTCACTTGTATTTTTAATTGTATTTTATATTGCGTGAGCTTTGTTTGAATGTGATTCTGTACAACATTTCGGACTGCTGTGGTGTGTAAAGTACTTGGATTGGATAAAAAAAAAAATAAATGTCACATTTTTGTCATCTGTGTATGTTTCCCATACTTGACAGACGAAATTGGCCTCTGCATTTAACCCAACCACCACCAGGTGGTGCAGTGAGCAGCCGTAGTCAGCGCCCGGGGAGCTGGGGAAAATAGATGTGCACTCATAGACACCCCAAGGTGTGCCGTGGCCGGGGTTCGAACCTGGGTCCTTCGGATCCCAAGTCTGATTCCCTAGCCACTACTTGGTATCAGTGCTAGTTTACCCGATAGAAGACTACCGGTAATTAACACAATATGTACTTGATATTATAGAAAGTCCTAGGTTCTATCCCCGGTGGTCACTGCATACCTTGTGGTGTCTCTGGGCAGCACACCTCATCCCCCAAATGCCCCCCCGGCGCTTTCAATAGCTGCCCACTGCACCACCTGGTGGTGGATGGGTTAAATGCAGAGACTAATTTCACCATTGTGTGGAAACATACAGTGATGACATTGTGTGACATCATTACTATTATTATCAACAAACAGCCACATTTTTCTCAAAAGAAACAAAAAACATGAACTATTTTCAGCATCTGTTTTAAGTCCTTGTTTAATCCTCGCGTCCTGCTTGTGTTCATCCAGGACATTTACCACAGCCGATGTTTGTGTAATATACGCAACATCATTAAGGACCACACCCACCCAGTACACATATTCTACCTTATTTTTTTGGACTATAGGACACACTGAATTACAAGGCGCAATACCAATGAACGGGTCTGTTTTCATACACAAGGCACACTGAATTACGGTATAAGGCGCATTAAGCGAAACAAAACCAGATATTGGGTCAAACTTTACTCAACTCTTTCACAATAACTCTCTATATTGTTCAGTTGTACCACATAAAATCGGGTCGAGATCAGTAAGCACAACCAGAATGAATACATAAGGTGCACCAGATTATAAGGCTCACTGTTGATTTTTGATAAAATTAAAGGATTTTAAGTGTGCCTTATAGTCCAAAAAATACAATACTACCCTCAGGCAGATAATAGAGGATGAAAAGACTCAAAGACAGTTATTATCCACAAGCTGTCAAATTACTTAACTATTGATAATAATACTGAATGACTGACAATAACATTGCACCAAGCCACATCGGTGACACCCAATATGTTTATTGCTGCTGCACTATGTGGCTGTATCATATGTCACTACATCATACTTCATCTCAGTGTTACTCACTACAGTACTGTGCAATAAATAACCTGTCACACAACCTGTGTAGTATATGCTAGTTATGTGCAATATATATCTTGTGCATTTAAGTTAATATCCTTGTGAAATACTTATTCATACAAATTCATCCTACTTGCACCGTTATCCTATGTTGTTGTTTACAATATTTCTTTTAGACCTTGTAAATATATTTCTTTTTCACTATTTGGTACTTTATTTTGTACTTTTATTGCATGTTTTAGTATTTCTTTTTGTTTTTGTTTTTAGTGAGTCAAATAGGTTCTTATCATCCTGAACATTTAATTGCATTGTTGACCTTGTGTTAACCTGCACATGACAAATAAACAGCATAACATAACAAATCCTTGTAAACTGAATTGTATTTGACTTTGGTTAGTTCTTCGGCTGAATGATTTTCAAAGACAGTAACAATAACTTTGTGTGATCCTGAATGAGAAACACAACTTAAAAATAAAACAATAGAACCTAAAAAAGGTCACTTTTACAAGTGCTGATGGTGAACTCCCATTTCCAACCAGAAGGGGTCTCTAGTGAGCCGCAGTTTCACTCAGGCAGCTCCTGGTCACCTTGAATTAGAGGTTACATCTCCTGCCTGAGCATTTTCCTCTGCACTCAACATCTGCTCAATATTCCTGTCCAGACTGAGTCTTGTGTGAATCCGTGCCCAAAAATCATAAAATAAAATAAACAAAACCTCCCAACAAGAGAAGCAATCAGCACCACAGTGATATTTCCTGCTAATATTAGTGACGTAATTGTCAGATAGGTTTCTGCCTTAAATATGACAGATGTGGTTTTCATGGCCTGATGCAGGTAAAGACATGATCATGATAAACTGCAGAAACACATTCACAACGTTTCTTACGAGAAACTCGTGCAAGAATAACTATTGAATGTTATAGTTTAATCCACAAAAATCCATAAAAAGAGAAATTACGAACAAGAAGCCCACACAAATCTGAACTGTCAAATTATACCTCAAGCACAACATAACCTTTGATTTCAGGTTAACGAAAGTAGAAAAAAAAAAATGCTGTTTTTATTGTATGTGAGTAAAAACTCATGTCCAGCAGCAGAAAAAAAGGCTGGTCCTACTTATAGTATCAGTCAAAAAGGCAGATTTTTTATTTGCAATAAAAACTTATTTTTCCAAACGTTCAACGCATCATCTGTGGAAACTTGGGCTTCTTTATGCAGCAGTTCCTTGTGTCGGCTCTTCTCTCTGACAAGCCTGAACATCTGCACAGGAATTTCCTTGAAGGGTGAAATGTGCTGAAAGCTTCAAACTGAACTCGACCAGAACAAACACCTTGATCAGGTCAGCTTTAACTGGAGGGATGCATATCGCCCGCCGCCTTTCATGCAAGAGCTTTAAACCCAAATCATATTATAATGAGAAGAGTTATAGCTGTTTTGGTCAATCCTTGCAGGATCTTAAACAATATTGTGAGATCTTGTGTGATCTGTTGAGGATGACTCTCAGCTGCTACCACACAAGCTCAGTATCTGTAAAATTCACAGAGTTAGACATTTTTATGATGGATACGAGTGAAACCTGAGGAGGACATCTTGAACCGGGTTGATTCTAAAACTTGATCATCAGTAGATGTTCAACCAAGTTTTAAAAACAGCTCTTGCACAGTTCGTTGGTGCTCAGAGTATGTGTTGGGGATGACTCTCAGCTACTACTACACCAAACCTTAGGTCAATAGCTTTAAATCTGAATGAGTTATAGACTTAAAAAAAAAAAATTATTGGCTGTGACAGTCATCTTGAGTTGGATCATAGATGTACATCAAATAATTCTGAAAATTGTATAAAAACCAGTCATGAGATATTTTGACAACACAGAGACACGTGTAGTAGGCTTAGTTGCTGCAGGGTACGTCTGTAGAAATGAACTGAGTCGGACCAGAACGAGAGCTGTTGCCGTGTTCTGCAGAGCCTGGTAAGTAAAATTTAGTAGCTACATATACAGTACTGTACGTATGTTGTTAAAATGACATAGGTTTAAGAGGTTAGAACTTTGTAAGAGGGTGAGAAGGGTTTCTAAAGCCTTAAAATATAAATACTAAAATAAACATAGCATCCCTACTTCACGGTTTTGGTTTTATGGATAATGAGCTAAGATTTGGTGTGGTAGTAGCTGAGAGTCATTCACAACTTCAAGGTAAATTCAAGGTTTGACCAAAAAGGCTACAACTTCTCACATGCTTTGCTAGGCCTTTACTTATCTACATAGAAAGTTTGATTTAGGCTAGTAAAAAGGGACAAATGTAGGACATAAAGCTTTTATTCTTATAACCGTAAACTTCTGTTGGGTCAACTACGGTAATCATTTTATTGTGATCCGTCCCTGTGAGAGTTTTAAATAAATGATTAAAAAAGGAGTTAATACAATCAATTACCTCGTGCAACACGTGTAAGCCGAGAAAGAGTTTCACACCTTCCGAGAGCCCGCGGAGCCCAGAAACGTAAACCAATAGCACGGAGGGAAACAAAAAGCCGACTCTGGCCACCTTTCGGACGCTTGTGCATTTATGGCCTTGGAGTAGCAGCTGGCTGCCACGGCGCTTTCCTGCAGCTGAAATATTCATGCAGAAATCAGATTTATCTGGTGTACGGCGCAGCTGCACGAGCCATTACACAGCTGAGGCTGATTTTGGAACCAGAGAAACAATAACATGCTTTAATAGCGGGCAGTAATCAGCTGCTTCCACTGGCTTCATCAGCCGGTTTGTTTGGAGAGAAGGGCTTGTAGCAAAAACAGCAGCAGATAATCGGTCCAAAACAAAATTAGCCAGCGTGACAAGTTCACGAGGTTTATTCACCGCCTTCAAAACACCTGATAACACCTGATAACAGCAGCAACTATCCATTCAATTAGAAAGCTGCTTATTTGGAAAATAAACAACTTCCGTTAGATGAGACTTTTAGTTACAGAGAGGTGAAGGATGTTATAAATATTTTATTTACTGTTGACTCTAACAGCACAGTTTGGTCTTCTAGAATTGACCAAAACAGATATAATTCCAACATTTCTGAGCAGAAGACTGTGGTTTATTCATATTTACCAAAAACTGAGCTAGAGACAAGAAAGTTAATTCTCAATAGTCCAGGTATCAAATCCGCTCATTCTCAATCAGTTCATCTGGACAGTTTCTTTTTTCTTCTTTGAGCTAGAGACCTTCTACAGTAATGCTAAGCTACATTTCTGGGAGGAATTTCCAGCCAGGAGAAAGAAATCAAAAAAACATAAATGAAAACAAATTTTAACTAGAGTAAACAAAGCTGAATGACTGGTGAAATTTGCTGGAAAAAATGAAACTGAGATAATAAAGTAAAAAGTGACAAAACACTAACTGAAAGTTACAAAATAACAGCATTAAAGTAACAAAATACTAGCTGAAGGTAATAAATAAGGTAACTAAATAAGGTAACTAAATACTAACTAAAACACTAGCTACCGTAAATGCTAAAAGAAGCAGAACAGTAGCTTAAGGCCAAAAGTAACAATACATTAGCTAAAAGCTACAAGAACAGAACACAAGCTAAAAAAAGTAAAATGCTAGCTGTTACGTGGGCACACTTTTTTCAGTCTTTTGTTTGTTATTTTTATTTTTGGCACCTTTTTGACGGTTCACTGGTGAAGGGGGCGGGGCTCAACCACACAAGTGGTTTTAGCTGAGCTGGCAGCACACCTGGGGGGTGATGAGAAGATTGAACTGACGGTGATTCAGAGATTGATTGATGGAGTAGCGTGTGTTGGGAGCGGCTGTGAGGCTTTTGGGCTGTGGGAGCTGCTATGTGAAGACGTGTAAAAGAAGGAAATAATTTAAGAGACGGTGCGGGTGGACTCTGGGGGAACAGAGTCCTCACCTCGGGCTGATCACCCAGACGGGGAGCGTCGGATGTTTTTGGCCGGGAGGAACAGGGTTTGTCCTGGATGAACCGGCTGGACACTAGTAATGTACCGGGGAGTTTACACGCCTGCTGGCCGGGAGGAACAGGGTTTGTCCTGATGAACCGGCTGGACGCAGTAAGGCACCGTGGAGTTTTACACGCCTGCAAAAAAATCAACCACCTACAAAATCACAAGTGGTGCGTTTTTAAGAAAAGAGAAAAACTATAAAGAAAAGCAAAAACAACAATTAATGAACAGATCATCTGACGGATGAAGCACCGTGCGGGCTCGCCCCTTTAAGGATGATCAGCTGATGGAGAAACTCTGATCAGACATCTTAAGGTAAGCCCCAAACCTCACTCTGTGTTCCGTCAGGTGCCTGTTTAGTTTCTTTCTTTTCTTTTTTTTTTTCTTATCACACACTTTTAGTTGCGACCACTACTCTCCATTAAGCAGTGATAAGAAATGTATCTAACATCATAAGTAACAAAATGATAGAAAGAAGCTTAAAGTAGTTAAATGTCAGCAAAGAGCAACAATTTAGCAGGTTTGCTGAAGCAGATTTCAAAGTGAACAACGTTTCTGAAGAAACTGAAAATATTTTCCATCCATCCATCCATTTTCTTCCGCTTATCCGGGGTCGGGTCGCGGGGGTAGCAGCCTAAGTAGGGAGGCCCAGACTTCCCTCTCCCCAGCCACTTGGAGCAGCTCCTCTGGGGGAATCCCAAGGCGTTCCCAGGCCAGCCGAGAAACATAGTCCCTCCAGCGTGTCCTGGGTCTTCCTCTGGGTCTCCTCCCGGTGGGACATGCCCGGAACACCTCACCAGGGAGGCGTCCAGGAGGCATCCTAACCAGATGCCCGAGCCACCTCAACTGGCTCCTCTCGATGTGGAGAAGCAGCGGCTCTACTCCGAGTCCCTCCCGGATGACTGAGCTTCTCACCCTATCTCTAAGGGAGAGTCCAGACACCCTGCGGAGAAAACTAATTTCAGCCGCTTGTATCCGAGATCTCGTTCTTTCGGTCACAACCCAAAGCTCATGACCATAGATGAGGGTGGGAACGTAGATCGATCGGTAAATTGAGAGCTTTGCCTTTCGACTCAGCTCTCTCTTCACCACGACAGACCGGTACAGCGCCCGCTTCACTGCGGATGCTGCACCTATCCGCCTATCGATCTCACGCTCCAGTTTTCCCTCATTCGTGAACAAGACCCCGAGATACTTAAACTCCTCCACTTGGGGCAGGACCTCCTCCCCGACCCGGAGAGGGCATGCTACCCTTTTCCGGCTCAAGACCATGGCCTCGGATTTGGAGGAACTGATCCTCATCCCGGCCGCATCACACTCGGCTGCAAACCGCTCCAGCGAAAGCTGTAGATCACGATCTGATGAAGCCAATAGGACCACATCATCTGCAAAAAACAGAGAAGCGATTCTAAGGCCACCAAAACGGATCCTCTCAACACCTTGGCTGCGCCTAGAAATTCTGTCCATAAAAGTTATGAACAGAATCGGTGACAAAGGGCAACCTTGGCGGAGTCCAACTCTCACTGGAAACGAGCCTGACTTACTGCCGGCAATGCGGACCAAGCTCTGACACCGGTCGTACAGGGACCTAACAGCCCATATCAATGGGCCTGGTACCCCATACTCCCGGAGTACCCCACAGAACCCCCCGAGGGACGCGGTCGAATGCCTTCTCCAAGTCCACAAAGCACATGTAAACTGGTTGGGCAAACTCCCACGCACCCTCCAGGACCCTGCTGAGGGTGTAGAGCTGGTCCAGTGTTCCACGACCAGCACGAAAACCACACTGCTCCTCCTGAATCCGAGGTTCGACTATCCGACGGACCCTCCTCTCCAGAACCCCTGAATAGACCTTACCAGGGAGGCTTAAGAGTGTGATCCCCCTATAGTTGGAACACACCCTACGGTCCCCCTTTTTGAATAGGGGAACCACCACCCCAGTCTGCCAATCCAAGGGAACTGCCCCCGATGTCCACGCGATATTGCAGAGTCGCGTAAGCCAACACAACCCCACAACATCCAGAGCCCTAAGGAACTCAGGGCGAATCTCATCCACCCCCGGAGCCCTGCCACCGCAGAGCTTTTTAACCACCTCGGTGACCTCAGCACCAGAGATTGGAGAGCCCGACCCAAAGTCCCCAGGCTCCGCTTCCTCAGTGGAAGACGTGCCAGTAGGATTGAGGAGGTCTTCGAAGTATTCCGCCCACCGACTCACAACATCCCGAGTTGAGGTCAACAGCACGCCATCCCCACCATAAATGGTGTTGGTCGCGTACCGCTTCCCCCCCTGAGACGCCGGATGGTGGACCAGAATCGCCTCGAAGCCGTACGGAAGTCATTCTCCATGGCCTCTCCGAACTCCTCCCACGCCCGAGTTTTTGCCTCAGCAACCACCCGAGCCGCATGCCGCTTGGACTGTCGGTACCTATCTGCTGCTTCCGGGGTCCCACAGGCCAAAAAGGCCCAATAGGACTCCTTCTTCAGCTGACAGCATCCCTCACCGCCGGTGTCCACCACCGGGTTCGAGGGTTGCCACCACGACAGGCACCAACAACCTTGCGGCCACAACTCTGATAAGCTGCCTCGACAATAGAGGCGCGGAACATGGCCCACTCGGACTCAATGTCCCCCGCCTCCCTCGGAACGTGTTCAAAGCTCTCCCGGAGGTGGGAGTTAAAGCTCCGTCTTACGGGAGACTCTGCCAGACGTTCCCAACAGACCCTCACAATACGTTTGGGTCTGCCAGGTCTGACCGGCATCCTCCCCCACCATCGGAGCCAACTCACCACCAGGTTCACCAAAATATTTTCTAAGAGTACAATTTTGTAAATAAAGTCAAATATTTTAAAAAGTCTAAAAATAAAAAGTCATAGCTCCCATTTCCAGAATGAGCTGAAAGTTTCAACAAAATTTAAGTAACAAAGTAAACAGAAGTACTAGTCAGATTGCAAAAAAAACAAGGAAAAATAAAATCTGGAATGCAAGCGTGAACAGTCAATTAGCTTTCACACGTTAAATGAATCAATGAGTCAGATTTATGTAAAGAGAAGACGTGTGGTTGAGTCCACTCCTCATCAGTGTGTTAAGTGCTATAGGATGGGTATACGAGCTGAAGTAGTAAAGTTTAAGCTGTGCCTTGGTCAGTTGTTTCTTGGAAAGCGACTGCTTTAATCAATGGATCAAGTAACCGACTTGATTACAAGCTACAGAGCTATAGTGACGTGAGGATCGGTCTCCAACAGCGCTCCTCTGACGTTTTGTTTACAGAAGAGTGAAAATGGAGGAAAAAGATGGTGTCAACACTGCGCTGGGGGAGGAGAGCATGGTGGTATTTGTAGTTGGAGCAGCGGAGTAATACAGTGATGATGTTGTAGTGCTGCGCTCTCGGCTCCGCTCTAACCCACTTGGCACCGGCCGCCTCGGTAACCTGACACTCTGGTGAACAGACAGAAAGCTGAGGAGGGTTTCTGCTGTCAGGAACCTTCAGCATCTTCTGCCACATGTGAACCTGCTCCACATGTGAACCTGCTCCACATGTGAACCTGCTCCACATGTTAACCTGCTCCACATGTGAACCTGCTCCACGTGTTAACCTGCTCCATGTGTTAACCTGCTCCACGTGTGAACCTGCTCCACGTGT